>JAVQJG010299922.1:0-13486 GCA_036024015.1 Craterocephalus amniculus | reverse complement strand
TGCAAGTATTATTATATAATGATAAATATCATATTAAGAATATAATAAAATAGATAAAATGAAATGATAAATAAAATAAGTAAATATTAATATAAATCAACATGAGTCTTCTTTTCATCGATATATTTTCTATATTTTTCAATATTTCCATTATTTTTCTATACTGTGTCCAGCCCTAGGCAGGCAAATGGCTTGTGGGAGAAGCTCGCCGACCTCTCAGTTAGCGGCCTGATGGGGGCAGGTTACTTTTCAAACTGCCATCATTATTAAACACTATCGTGATATATATCGATATCGATCAATATGGGATAAATATATCGTGATAATATTTTTGGCATATCGCCCAGCCGTATTTTTGAGTTATGATGCTAACAGACAGATAAACCAATCCTGTCGATTATATGATATCCAACGTAAACAGGCTAAATGGAAATAACTTAGAGCAAGTAAACAGTGCACAACTTAAACTGGCATACAAACCGGAGGCAAACACTGGTTTTCTTCCTATGGCGTCACTCAGACTATCATAGTAAAGCAGCAGACCTTCAGCCCAGGTGATGATGCGACTCTCAAGGCGGTAAGAGAGCTTTATTGGCTGCCGCTGAGAGCCAGGAAGGAGGAAGTAAGTGTCTGGTTGATTGGTACGTACATGAAGTCAAGCCAGGCTACATACTGTGAGCTACCACTGAGTGAATCCTACGTGCTGTGAATGGAGGCTACTTCGCGCAACGGAGTGATTCATTGATGCTACGAGGCAGCACCAGGATACTGTCAGCTACTGTGATTTGTAGTTCAAAAAGGAGACGGGGGACCTGGTGGGAGAGTGACAGAGTGTCATGTGCTGTGAGTGGAGCCCTGCTACGTACTGTGAGCTTAATGAGTGATTTGTTGCTTGCAGGAAGGGAGGGGTTAAGTGAGTGACTTGTGTCTACTACGAGTCAGGCAATGCTACATATTGCGTTGAGCAATACTTGAATTTTCCTTTTGATATGATAACATATAACCAAAGGAAACCAGAAACCGTTAAGGTCAATAAATCTCCAATTATTCATTTTCTTTATGTTTTACACTAATTCGAGGTCACAAGGGTGCTTGAGCATATCCAAGCTCACAGAGACCAACTAGACAAGCAATCACACTCACAAGTCTTGGTTACTTTTGACCATTTAGAATTAAGCTTAACTGAAAAGTCAATCTATAGTTTGCATGTTTTTGAACAAACTCTACACAGAAAGACCTCAGCTGAGATCTGAACCAGGAACAACAGTGCTAATCACTACATAATGTGCAGCCCAATCTCCATCAAGGGCAATTCACCACCTTGTGAAGCAACAGAACTTTGACTCCATCTAGTGACAAGTTTAGTGAATTACACTACCTCAGTGAATTTAGCTACCAACAACACTTGATCCTTAACACAACAATAGTAGAAAATTACCTTGAGCTTAACTGATGCCTCAGATCATCTCTGCTGTAACACTGTGAGGAGTACGGACCCTCCTGAAAAAATGATAACAAACAAAAAAACAAACAACTGTTAAAACAGTTTTAACTATAATGATGCAAATGATGATTTTCAGGCATACACAGGAAGCAATCATATCAAATTTGAACAGATGATTATTCATCATACAAATAATTGCGATTGATGATTTTAATTAATTATCTATTTACATTTTTAAGTCACAATGATAACCTAAGCCTAACCTGACTATATTATGATACTTATTTACTCAGTAATAGCAATTTATGGGTATAAGCAACTCACACATGAATAAGAAAAATAACTGCTTTGCTCTTAGGCTTGAAAGTAAATGTGAGAAGACAGGAGTTAAGGACTGCAGTAGTTTAGAGGTATATCTTTCCAGATAATTCATGCTGCATATATGCAGCATGAATTATGTATATATACAACCTTTATATAGAAATATATATATATACACAATATATGTTACCTTTATATATACAACCATATAAAAGGTTGTATATGTATATATACAACCTTTACAACATTTATTTGAATGCTTGTTTTCACAGCAGATTTCAACTTGGGAAACATGCGTATAAAAGTTGACTTACATTTCGTGGGGATGAGGAATTTCTGCGAAAACTGCTGTAGTTGGGCATTTCATCTAAGTATCGATTAGATTGATAACAGTCATCCTCATGGTATCCTCTTGTATCCTGGTAATTTCGAGGCCCATCATACCATTGCTCGTCATTACATCCTCGCTCAAATTCTGACCCCGACCGTGGCATAGAGCTCCTCTTTTCAACAATGCTGACGACACGATGAGCCGTCACCTTAAACGACAAAGTTCATTTGACATTTCAGTACAATTCATTCATATAGATCTATATTATATTATATTTTATGTATGCATGTCTATATTAACTTTTTATTTATGTTTTTTAAAAACCTAATCACAAAATATAATAAGGTCCTGACCAAAATGCTTAAGTCCCATGGGAAATGAAAACCAATCATATTTGTACTTTAACAGAGACTTATAATAAAATACCTGCCAGGGCCACTAAAATCTAATCAGAAATGTATAACTTCCTCTGCTTAATAATTAGCCATGGAAAACACCATCCCTTATTTACCTCTCTTGAATCCATGGGTCCAAAACGGTCTTCGTAAGCCTCTCTGATTGATCTTCGGCCCTGTTGATATGCCACTACATAAAAAAATGAATGAAGAAAAAATAAAAAGACAATGAAAAACAAAATAAAGCTATTTTATGTGCTGAATGTTCGATGTATGGATCAGTTTTGACATATATATATATATATATAAAATAATAAACCTAGAAAATGCTATTCAGCCTGCTTCGGAAGGAAAATATGGAAATATAATACATTAGTTGGAATAAGTCAAGCAAAAGTTTGTTCAAAAAGAAGCCTATAAACACAGGCACAGGACCACCATAGTGTTGACAAGGGGGATAAGTGCTGAACACTGCTGCCAGAAGATCTCTGCAGCTGGCGTTCTGGTCATTCCCATAGACGTTAACTTGGGACAGACATTTTATACAGAAAGTGGATATTTATTGGCACAAAGTCTTTTATATTTAAGGTCCCTGGTCTTTACTAGAAAAACCTTGATTCTTTCCTTTCTCTAAGCCGTACACACTGAGACACATGTGATTCTACAACACCCTATTATTGAGAAGATTTCATGTTCAGCTAAATAACTGCAAAGTCTGCAGGTTTTGTGGCTGGAAAACAAGCACAAAACACAAGCACTCTTCACTATGAGTTTTGACCAAACACATAGCATTGAAATTTGGTCTGGCTTGTCCTCAGTCTTCTGGAATGTTTGATGCAACTTTTTGCAAACTTCTGAGGATTATATTGTTATATATTATATTTCGTCATATACTTTTTGTATATATATATATATATATTATATATATATATATATATTATTGTAGAAATGACTTTTATTTTTCACAAGTCGACTTGGGAAGCATGCGTCGCATTCAGACAGCTGGTATCTGTGCAAACTGCATAACCATCATATCCTTGTGTACAATTGATGTATGAATGAAAAATGTGGCGTATCAAAGCTCTCTGTAATTCCCACTCTTTAATCACGAGGAGTGAATACCACTTTTTACATTTGCTAACATGGCAAAGAGTATGCATAATGACAGTGTTTAATTCCACAACAGAGAAAAAATCTAGATAATCTTTGCAATTGAGTGTGGGAGGGGAAATATTTTATTGGTTATCGGCCAGAAAACCAATATTGTGAATCCCCACTTGAGATCCAATCATTAAGGCTTTTTTGATAACAGTGAAAACATTTCCGGTACAAATCTTAAGCAATCTTTTCAGAGAAAAATCTCCTAAAGATTCTTTAAATAAGCTGCACTTATTCAATCCTTTTCGCATTGTCAGGTCATGGACAAACATTTGTCACACTAACAGAAGCCTGTAGAGTCTGAGATGTAACTACTGGGTTTGATAGTTTCTCTGATAAAGATTGATGTTGCATCAACTCCTAGAAAGATTAGTGACTGTGTACTTATGAACAAGATCTGTAGAACAATGAACTCTGAATTGTTTGGAAATGGCCTTACAAGCCCTCTGAGACTGGTGGATATAGCAACAATTCTTTCACTAAGATCACCGTTGATGTCTTTTTGTTTTAGGTACTGCATCAATAATTACTTAAGGTGCCAGATCAACTCAGACGTCTCACACCATAGAGCTGATTGCTCCTGATGATCAATTAAGCACATTTGTTAAGCTTCACCTGGCATACTAATCTTCCTTACTTCTACAGAAGCAGTAACTCTGTACTAAGATTTGTATACACTACTTCTATAGCTTACATAAGCTAGTTAGTAACACCATCATGTTATTCATTTAAGAATAAATTTACCTTATTCTGATAAACACCACATGCGCATTTTGTTGGTTTTTACATCCATAATACACACATTTTTAAAAGACGCCCCCCTCCCCCATAAAACCATATGAACAAGATCAAGAAAATGCATTTCCACTTACTGTTGGACAAAGATCGAATTCCTGCTTGGTATGTTAAGAACGACGATCCTGTATCAAAGAAAAAACAAGATTAGGTGCGCACAAAAGGCACAAACCCAAATGATATTTTGATGTTTTATTACCTCAATTATTTTATATTTCAAATAGGAACGTTATGTGCAGAGCTACTAATTCCACTTAGTTACTTATGAATGTAAAATATTATATATTTTTATCGCATGACCTGTAAAGGACCTGCAGCCCCGTCTTATTTGTGTCGAAAACATTCTGTAAAGGTAAGTCTGCAGCCTTGTCTTGTAATATCCAGAATATCCGAGCATAAGGGAGCGTAGACACAAGTTAGAACATTAGCTGACATTAGACATCCACTGTAGTCAACATATGACTGGCTGACTTTGTGGTGTACAGCACGATGTTATGGTGAATGAATGAATGTTTGGGAAAGATTATCATTAGTGGAATGGCTTTCTTGTTAGCAAACGAGCTAGTGAGGAAGAAGTGCAGATAAGGAAGTGCTCAGAAACTCACCAAATGAGGACTTCAGTATTCTTCACCACAAAGGCATTTTACTTCAACAGAAGCAGACTTTTATTCAAGCCAATATTGCATTTAACTAACTTAACTCTGCTCGATAAAACCAACAGTAAAAACTGCAGACACTACTGTACCTCTGCCTCATGCTCTTCTTCAGCGAAAAGCGTGTATACAAAAAGGGTAACTGTGGGCGCCCTCTCATGGCGACTATGAGTAACGCACTTTGCTTTCAGCACAAAATGCCAATAAAAATGTAGGCCTATTCTGTGCAGGTTTATGGTTTCAATGTAGTCGCACTTTCCCTATCAAACGTTTCATATTGGGAGAAACAAAAAACAGTCCATTATTTCAACTGACTTCTTCCACAACAATCCCTTTGTAATGCGTCCAGAATATGATCTGTCTCGTAACGTGCATGGGTGTCCATGGAGGTCTAGCAAGCAAATTAATTTAGATTTTTCATTATTATTATCATAAATGTAAAATAACTTAACCAAAGCTAAAGTTCTACTGACTCATTTTGTATGCATACATTAAAATGTATGAAGTTGGGGGAGGGGGTGCGCATTAAATCAAGCCAATGAACGGTTAAACATGCGATAAAATGTTTCTAAAGCTCTAAAGATCTGTATAAGTGTTTTTCGTTAAAAAAGAAAAAAGGGGGAAAAAATAAGATATTTTGGTGAAAATTATTTTCCATGTGTGACTACATTTTTGTTTGTTTTTTAAAAAACACCATTCTATTTAGTTTTTTGAGATCTTAGGTGTAATCAAATCCTATTAGATGAATTTGATATTTTAAATTTATCTTAAGGCTTCACTGCAGTAATTGTTTTTATTTCCTGTTTTATCTTCTTTTTACTCCCTCATTAAGTTCAGCCTCTGTCATTTATCACACGATGAAATTTACAGACTTTCATCAATGGTGTCACATTTTATAGCTGTTGTGATTACGTTAAAAGCAATTGGGTGCACTCGTGTCACGTGACCGTCCTTCAACAGGAGTTTCCACGACAGCTGAGAAGCTGCTAAATGCGTTTCTTTCACCCGTAGCGTTGATCCATTTCCACTCATCTGAGACTAAATTTTGTGAGATGGGAGACAAGAAAAGTCCCACAAGGTAAAACTGTCGCTGGTATGTTCAAATGAGGCTTTAACAGGTCATTCGTACACGGAAAACCTCGGTCAATGGATGAAGCTGTGCTTTAGTGTTCATGGCGGCAGGCTGACGGTGTAATATGGGGTAACTGCTTGTGTTCTATGACGGCTTCCTACGCTTCATTGACCGGTTCTGTGTAGGAAATCGACTCAATTGTCGTTTCACTCCATCTGCGGTTGTTTTTTACGGAGCAGGTAGTTTTTAAAATCTCAATTCTCGTAGTTAAATTGCTGGCATCCGTCTGTTTTTGTTTTGTTTTTATGTGAAGGCCAAAGCGGCAATCCAAGCCCTCCTCCGACGATGGGTACTGGGACTGCAGCGTGTGCACGTTCAGGAACAGCGCCGAGGCTTTCAAGTGCATGATGTGTGATGTCAGAAAGGGGACGTCAACTCGGTAAGTGTATCTAAACTGTACCTTTTTATTAACTACGAAAGCGACGCTTAACTACTCTTGGCTGTGTGTAAGCCGCATTCACATGGTCGGCTGTGTGTCACAGTGAAAATTGTACCATAAAAGGTGAACCATTGAAATAGTTTTATTGAATTATCGCCAATCGGGACATCTGCAGAGAATAGAAAAAAATAAATATCTCTGACTACAATTAAAAAAAAAAAAAAAAAGACGATTTCTCTTATGGAAACATGACAGAGTCAGATAGGACAAAAAAAAATCCTTCAACAGGTCCTGTATCTGTCCAAGCTTGACCGGTTTGTATGGTGACATAAACATGATGTATAATATGTAAAAAAAAAAAAAAAAACTAATAAAGGATAAGCTAGGTAATTGACCTGTACATGTTTACTCTTATCATCCACTTCATTGCTTACTTATCATTGTAAAATATTAATTTCTCTGTCAATTTCAAGTCAACACAATATTTTAATGCCATCTAACAATGACACTTGCATTCAGTACTTACCTTTAAATCATTATTCATATTGGTCTGCAGTGAAATAGAGAGCTCTGTCTGAGAAAAGCCAAAGGTCCTTCAGTGTGGGTATCAGTGATGATATCCTAAATGATGAGACGGTCCAGATTTTCTTGGACATTTACATCTGTAATAATCACTAGAAAATGCTTATATTCTTGATGGAGAAAACACAGTATTTATAATAATATTTGCAATGCGTGCCAAAGTCATTACAGTCATAAATGGCTGAGTCCACCCCGGTTACCATTAGGCCGGAGGCTGAGCACATCCTTGAGAGCTCACCAGTCCATCACAGGGTCACTATAGATGCAATTATCAATGTACACTCGCTCCTGGGTTCAGTTTAGAATCATGAGCTAATCTAACAGGATTTGGACTGTGGGAGGAAGATAAACTATCTAGAAAGGATATGCATGCACTACACAGATATGTTCCCAGTTGACGTTTGAACCAGGAAGGTCTTTGGTGTGCATACTCCCACACAGCCCACTTTTTTTCTATTTCATGGAAGTAAATTTTCATTTAACCTGGCAAGTGTGGTACAGTCATGTTTTGTCTTTTGTCAGTTTCATTTTTGGATTAGAAAATTTAGACAAAACCGGGCATTTTAGATTAACACGGTCCAGTAGTACCTCCCATATCCTCACCCCTACTTGCAGGTTCACTGATCTAAATTAGGGATGCACAGTATATTGGCTTGAGTATCTGTATCGGCAGATGCAATGTCAGGGGTGTGGTAGCTTTTCCTGGTGTCAAAATCGGATACTCAAAAAGCTGTCTGTAATACTGCAACATCACAGTAATGTGAGGAAGTGTCCATAAAATCAATCAAAACCATCATTTGATAGATCGTCTCAAAAAACACCATCACAAATGATGTCGGAAAGCTAACACTGCTAACGTTAGCTTTCATTTTATACATAATTTTAATATCTTAAACTTAAAAAAAACTATCGGTAAATATTGGTTGTTATTGCCATTTTAAATATAGTAGTATCGGATATCGATATAGGCCGAAATTTTCATATCGGTGCATCTGTAATCTAAATGTTACTTTTTTTCTCTCTGTCGTCTTCAGAAAGCCACGGCCTGTTTCTCAGCTGGTTGCACAGCAAGTAAATCAACAGTTCGCATCACCAACACATCCCAAAAAGGACAAGAAAGAAAAATCTGAGAAGGACAAAAGTGACAAAGATTCCACGCTGAAAAAGAAAAGCTATAAAAAGATGAGGTAATAAACTCACATTTTCCAAAGAAGTAACAGAACTGATCATCATATGCAGTAGTCTTTTATCTTTTATCTGGTCTTGTACAGATGAAATATTTAGAAGCCTATAAGCTGTTTTCAGGTCATTTTTGTGTTTCTTTTCCTCACCAGGCCGAGGTTAAAAAACATAGACCGGAGCAGCGCCCAGCACCTAGAGGTCACAGTCGGAGACTTGACTGTAATTATCACAGACTTTAAGGAGAAAGCCAAACCCACGTCCACTTCGGCAAGTGTCGCCTCAGCTGACCACCACAGTCAAAGCGGCTCGAGCTCCGATAACACTGAACGAGGGGTCTCCAGATGCTCCTCGCCTCGCGGAGAAGGTTCATCAGTAAACGGAGAAACTCATTAACTGTTCCACTCCAAGTCAGCACAACCCCTTTTTCTGCACTCTCAACAGCCTCAACCAGAGATTAAACTTCAACATGCATGTTTAATTAATTCTATTTTAAATGCCAATATGATAACATTCACTTCATTTGGGGTTGAACTGTTCCCTGCATTTCCTTGGTGATAGAGAATTAAGAAGTCGGGATGTATTATTCTGCGTGCTTAATTTGAAGAGATGTTGCAGTGACCTCTTTTTGTCCCTCTTAAATCACAACAGAAGCATTAAATACAAGATGTCAGTGAATCTGCACACTGCGATCTTTGGAAAAACCCAAGTTACATCAGCATCACCTTCGCGTTGTCGTCTCCGCACAGAATAAGAAATGGTCTATGAAAGAAATGTGAATAAGTCGTCACAGATTTTTTGTTCATTTTCAAATTTTTTTATCATTATTTGCACTTAATGGCATCTTGTGTTCCTGATGATCTTTAGCATTACTTCCATTTTACTATTATAATACTTGGTTACCAGCATTACTGTTATTACATGCCACTGGATGCAATAACATTTTCTTCTTTTTTTTTTTTTTTTTTACTGTCTTAACATTTGAGTACAAATTTGGATCAGTTATACTAAGTTAGCTTTGCCATCACTTGGTAGAGTTGAGCATGATTTAATCTATATACAGTAAGGGTTTATATTGTAAAATGTTGATGAATAAAATACAATGTAGATACTTGGATGTTTTTATTATAGATGGATGGATGGATAATAGCTGGTCATAGGTGAGGGTGTCTGGACTACATATAAAAAACAGCTTCCTCCTAAAACTTGTCTTGTTTGAGTAAGGTGAGTCATTGCAATGATGCTTTATAATGTGAAACAACTAAGTTTGAAGCTTTAGTAAGTTCTGATCTTGCATGATCTTCAAGCTTAGCGCTGCATGAGAAAGCATAATACCAGCATGATCAGTATAAACCAATGGCCGGCAACTGCTCCTCAAGACCCACAGTCTGGCAGGTTTTAGAAGCCTCCAGACTTGAAACAATTAGTGTTATTAAAATTTTGTAATCTTTTCAGAATTTCTGAGCATAAATGTGCACTTTAAAAGATGTCAACGCACAAATATAAACTTCCTAATTGCCAGTCCTAAGTCTTTATAAAAGAGAAATGCTAAATCGTGTGTAGGTTGTAGAATCAGAGACGTGTCTTCCACAATTACTAAAAAAGGAGTTGATAGTGAATAGTCATAGTGAATAATGTCCTACATGTTTAGTTCCTACAGTCTGTGCCAACATAGTTATTTTACAAAAATGCAGAATGCAATAAAACATTTTCAACATTTGCTATTACTGACATAAGTTAATTTCCAAGATGAATTATGCAAAGTCCTCAGCTTGCATGTCTGAGATGTGTTTAGAATAATCAATCTCATCCTGTTGTCATCTTAAGATTTCAAGTTCCATACTTTTGCATCTAAAATGTATTAATCCATTTTCCTTCTAACTCTGTAGTGGAGTGTATCTCTGAAACAAAATCCCATTTCAAGATCAAGCACCATGTTAAATCTGGGCCCTATTTTTCTCTAAACGTATTCACTGTGACTAAAAAGTCTGATTTACCCGCATCCACCCTGTTACCTTCCTTGCAAAATACAGGTACTACTTGGAAAGTTAGAATATGCTGGAAAAGCTGTTTTATTCAGGCAATTCATCATAAAAGGTGAATACATTTTATGTACTAAGTACAGATGCAATGTTTTACTTTCAGAGGCCTGACATGTTTATATTTAAATTTCATTTTTTTCTTGATTTCAAACATTGACCTTACTGCACACGTACACACTTGGACGGTTGAGCAAACGGCGCACGTGCAGCAAAAGTGGGTGTGGTGAAAAACTGTCAACACCGACTGCCTTCTCTGCTTCCTAAAAACCCGTAGTGTGTCGCTAGCTCACAAGTTAGATCAAAATGTTTCATTAGCAAATAATATTTTACGCGCAAAATGCGATGCTATCTTCACGCATTTCTCCTGTGTATGGTCCTCACGTTCCTCTCGCTATTTTATGTGTTTAGTCAGCTAGCATCGACTCTGGAGGACAGGGACGAGTGGAATGAAGCTAACAGCAAACCCCACCGCAGCTCTCACGACACAGGCAAGATTATCAGGAAAACACCGGGACCGACAGGCCGCCCGGACCGTCCAAAGAGGCTGGACAGGTAGTTTACAAATTGTACGTTGTTTTAGGTCGCAACTGAGCATTAGTACTATTTGCTTATATTGTAGTTGCTAAGTTGCTTAGAGATAGTTGACTTGCTGCAGCTAACATATAGTGCGGTAAACAACAGCTACCTGTCTAATAGGTAATTTAAATGTATTTTAATAAAGTGACTGTATTCAGTGCTTTAATTGCGCTGTTTTGCACCTAGAGTCAAGCCCTTTGCAGGTGATTTTGGGTACTAAATGGCTGATGCTGTAAATTATGTTAGCTACCACTGATGTTAATTACTAGTGATAGCTACTACTAATGTTAATTCTCTCATTAACGTTAGCTTTAGGCTGGATTTAGAGGACAACCACCTGTTAGCCAACTGTAGGATGTACTCCAAAAACGGTCTAATCCCTAAAAGTTCTGGTGTTCAAGTGATTATGTTCAAGTTGAACACCCAAAAAATCATGTTTTTATTCTGTCAGGTGTAAATTATCAGCTTCTTACTGGAATCCATATTGGAGACTGCCTGCTGATGTTTGTGGAGTGAACAGCTTATTGGAATCATCTTTTAGGTATGAAGTATTTTGTGAACTTCGTATAATAATACTTGTAACTTTACAACTTTCACTGACTTGATAGGGTAAACTGTTAAATGCATACATTTTTTTTGTACTGTGGATCAGTGTCCAATTGACAGTTTATGAAGTGAGCCTAGTCATAGCAGTATATACAGTAATGGATTATTATGTTGTTGATTATGTTGAGCAGAATTAAACTGAAAGTGTTGATCAAATTTATTGAAATGAGAAATACTTTGTTCATCCCAGAGGCAAATTTCAGTGTTCCTATAGGTGTTGTTTTTTTTTGTTTTGTTTTGTATTGTTTTTTTTAAATAAAATGATAATAACTACTTAAAAAAATTAGGTGACTTGTGACTGCTGGCAAGAATGATCTCTGGTATATTTCTGTCATGGATTGAAGTTGAAGAAGCCTCTCAATGATCATGCTTTGTTGTGTCCTCACTGTGTTCTGTAGAGGTTGTCAGGAATCTTCTACTATTTTCAGCAGCTTGTGCAGCATTCTTTTCTGGAAAAGCAGCTCCAGCGGCTCAATGGTTATCTCCAGCACAGAACCAGCTTTCTTGTTCAATTTGTTCCCTCTTTTTAAGTCCCTGGCTCTGATGCTGCTGCCCCAACAGATGGCTGCAAAGCTGATTGAACTTTCCACAGCAGACTTATAGAAGATATGACACATTTTGGTGCAGACATTGAATGATCTTAGCTTCCTTAAGAAGCAGAGTCTGTTCTGTCCTTTCTTATAGATGCTTCTAGTTATCTAGCTGAACTCCAAGATACTTGTATTCCTCCACCATCTTCAACCCTTCTATCAGGATATTAATAATGCTTTCTTTACTCGTGTTCCTCCTGAAGTCAGCAGTCATCTCTGGTATCCCAGTGCTGCTGAGTGACACATCATCTCACACACAACATTTCAGTATCACAAACGGTGGTCTGTTTGTTAGGTAGTCATAAATCCGGGCTGTTGAGGTGTATCCACTTGCAATTTATGGAGCTTCTCACATGCTGAATTGTACTAAAAGAGGAGTCAAAGGCATAGACTGTCAAAGCAAATGACCCTCAAAGTGCTGTGGTGTTTATTGGCTTATTGAGGTGAGCCAAAAATAATTTCTTAAAGACTTTGATGATGTGAGATGTTAAGGTGACTGGTCTGTGTCATTTGGTTCAGATGGTTGGGATTTACTGGAACAAAGCAGCATGTTTTCCACAGCACACAAACTCTTTTCTGACTCATACTGGAGTTGAAAAGATTCTGAAAAATCAAACAGAGTTGTTCTGAGCAGGTTTTAAGAACCCCGGCGCTGACACCATCTGGACCTGCAGCCTTGTTACGGTTCATCCTCTCCAGCTGTCTGTCTCCTCACTGCAGAGACAGAGACAGGCTGGAGGTGGCAGCAGAAAAGGTGTCAGTCTGTTCTGAAGCTGAGGGAGATGAGAATGTGTGCTGCAGGGTGACAGAGTGGAGGTGTGAATGGAAAGGTGTGGGCTCATGGATGGTGTGTGGTCTGTTGGGCTAGAGGCAGGGGGTGAACCAAACCTAATGAAGAAATTAGTAACAAATTTGACATTTGAGCTTTTTTTCCCATTTGTTTGTCTTGAGCTAATTAAATAATATAAAACCGAGTTTTAAGTTGGTGTGTAAAATGCATTTAGAAGACTGTGAGGTTTAGTTCATGTAGAAAGCTGTAGTTCACAAGATGCGCTTGCAGGCAGCACAGAGCATAAATTATAGTTCTTATCTGCATCCCTTCCTAAAACTAATCATTCCTCTAATCCTGCAGGGCTGAGTGCCAGTCAGCTGAGCTTGTTCTTTTGACTTTCTTTCACTTGCCAGTAGGGCTGTAAAGTCAAAGTCGACTGGTCGACTGTTTGGTTGATATGTTCTGAGTCAACCAAAATTCTGATTGGTCGATTTTATGACGTGTTAATTTCATAACGTCTAGAGTGTAGAC
>JAVQJG010299919.1:0-21211 GCA_036024015.1 Craterocephalus amniculus | reverse complement strand
CCCCCCCCCCCCCCCCCCCCCCCCCCCCCCCCCCCCCCCCCCCCCCCCCCGTTGGAGCTAAATGTAAACCATGACCAGACCTGGACTCAGATGATCTGTCCGGGGTACCTGAGGCAGAGCCGAACACAGACGATGCACTATGATATGTAAGGAGGATCTCTAAATAAAGCGGCTTACACATTAATACGCAGTTTCATAACCAAACAAAAGCATTTTTCATCGCAGCCGAGTTGGCGTTAAATTTCTGATTTTCTGTTCATTTCTGGGTTTCATATCCTTCACGTGATGTCCAGATGTTGCCAAAAAAAACGAACTCTGAATCAAATCAGCATCTACAAATTTCCAAAACGCATTTGACTATGTAACAGCAGGGAATAAAAAGACGACAAAAAAGACAAGATACCAAGTAATGCCGGATAAAGAGAGTGTGACGCAGAGCAACCTACCAGCCACCTCCACAATGTCACCCGGCACAATGTCTCTGGCTTTGATCCGCTGCACCGTTTTCCTGTCCTGCCTGTACACTTTGCCCATCTCTGGCTCGTACTCCTTCAGAGCCTCGATGGCATCCTCGGCGTTACGTTCCTGGTGAGGAGAACGTAAGAGTTACTGCCAACATTTACTCTGAAACAAACAGATCGTCTCAACTCTGTCGGACTAAATGTTAAAGATAGTAAGCTCCCTAAACAGAAACTAATTCAACAAGTTTGTTTTCACAACGTTTTGATCGGTCACATGAAGGTTTAAATCTCTCAAAATCTGGTCCATAGCATTTTCTTCTGTCTTCTGCTAATTTTACGATTTCACCCTTCACAAGCATCTTCATCTTTCATCCGCAAAGCAAAGCATGCTCCACTCAGGATGGACTGCCTACACATTTTTTTAATATAATTCAATAGTAAGCCCACTTTGAGACAAAAATAACTTCCAGCACAGTGTTTATCTACAATGTCTGTAAAGTGTAACGGATGATAAAACCCTCAGCTCACAGCTGAAGGCCACACTGATACAACCTAAACACTAAAGCCAGAGTGCAGCAGTTGTTGTGTATATTTCTGAAGTCTTATCATCTTTATGACATTTTCATCCCACATTTAGCTTTAATGTGAGTGTTTTAGCAGTTTATGGCTCATTAATGTCTTTTTTGTAATTAGTTTGTCTATTTCAGACTGAAACACTCACTTTTTCCACACTGACTAGTGTATTGTATGCACTAAATGTACCAAATGCCATTTAATTGGTGTCATTGATTTTTACCCCCTATGCAGCTCATTCCCTTCAGGTTAATTGTAACCTCACACATTTAAACAAAGACTACATGGTTACCTGTGAGTTGCTTTTTGTAATAACCTCAGTTCTGGTAACAGCCATCGATATTGTCCAAACTCAGAAAAGATATTACACATTACTGTTACTATCTCACCTGCCAGACCCCGACGATGGCATTGGCGATGAGAATCAGCAAAATCACAAAAGGCTCCACAAATGCTGTGATAGTTTCTTCTCCTTCCTCGAACCAGGCCAAGACCTAACAGACACAGAGGAAGGACCATTTGTGAAACTTCATATTGTCATTTGATCCCCAATTTCCACACCAAAGCATCCTTGAGCAGGATATAACCAGGTAATTCCCCGCCTTGGATAAAAGTATCTATTAAATTCATTTAATGTGATGTTACTCTGATTATGTTTCAGGAAAAAAATGGCAAAAAATAACCCTAAACATGTACAGTTACTTGAACTGGACACATCCGTGTTTTTAGTTGTCTTTCTGAAAATATCATGGTTTTAATTTACTTCATTAACAGTGTATACACTTTATTTGCCGCTACAAACCATTGATATCAATGTGAATATATTATTTCTAAGAACTGTGGAAGGATGCTTCATAAAAAATGTACTCAGATCAGATCAATGCAAACAGATCATCAATGAAGGCTGAAAAGATTTAAAAAGGTTTTTTCACATGCACACAAGATATAAAAGGTCTTCCAGGAGGGAAAAACAACAATCTGTATGTTGATCTGGTGGTTCATTCACCCAATTGAGATCCAAGTCACACTCAGTGTCACTGAGTCTAAACGGGTTCATTTGCTGTTCTGGTTTAAAAAGGAACAAAAAAAAAGGGGAAAAAAAAAAGTTGTCCCAAAATTATCTTGTGCGTCACCAGCAATTAGATGATCTCCCATAATGTAATAAAGCAATCAATCTTACTAAGATCTACGTAGCTGACTATTGTGAATGCCAAAGACATTTAGCATTGTTTAACTCAAATGACAAGAACAACTTAATGGCTATAAAATACAGACGTACTACTTAATGGTTCCCCCACGATTTACATCTTAAGAGTGCTTAACTGTGGACTCGTGTTGAAACCAACAACTGTCACTGTAGCTTAATGCCATTCATCTTCCTGTCCAATTAATCATTTAGTAATGAATACTACTTGTAAAAAAAAAACATCCCTTCCTCCCCAAAATGGTAAAAAAAAAAAAAAGGTTGTTAATGGTTTCCAGTAGTAATCAATTATCTAAATAACTGGCAATTACTTGTCTCTTAAACGACTAATCCACTAAGTGACTAAATTGTTTTATCCTCTACATGAGTCAGATAAGAACATTTTGTCCTCTTAACTCGTCAAATTGGCTATTTAATTTTAAAAATCAGCTGCAGGTTTTAATGATGACCACAAACCACTGTCATTCAAACAAAACTAACACATAAAATCGTATCTTATAGGCTTTGCTTTGACGAGCAGCTTTTATGCCTGCATGGTTTTTCTCTGCGGTATATTTGCATCGGTGCTGTGCAATTGTCTGATGGAGGGAACCTCCCACAGAGGGGCAAGGGCCCAAATTTGGTCTGGACTGGTGCTCTGTTCCCTTGTCAGACAGCGGCCGGTGACACCTCTGTATCACCTGACTGAGTGCTGCAAACTACATACCAGCTCACACATACATGCAGACGTAGTTGGAGCCTCAGTGCAGCTGTTTCTTAGCCTGCAGGGATGAATCATACAGCCAGAAAGATTCATTTTCATCCTGAATGTATCATTTGAAAATGATTATCCAATCAATCCTTTTTCAAGTTCTATCTCCTCTAAAATGTGTTCTTTCTTTGCAAACATTTGGTAAAACAAATACTTGAAGCCTAAGCTACACATGCAACATCTTATTTTTTATATGCCATTACTAAATTAACTGCTGTTTACAATATATGGAAATGTTATTGCATATCAGCAGCCCGCTATTAAACATTTATCTGTCAGGCACAGGAAGTCGGCGGGCCGAGCGAGACCGCGGTAAGTCATTACGCAGCACTCAGGCTTGACGGCTCAGATGTCTTACTGCACATAACGCAGGGTGATGGCAACTCAATGCTGCTATTGCTGTTGTCACCATTCCTCAGATGAGTCGCTGGCTTCCTCAGCTGTTTAGCTCCCTGCCAAGTGAGTATAACCTCAGGCTGGTTATACAAACTGAAGATGTCCACACCGCAGCACTATGCGCTGTGTAATGTGTCGCCTGCCGTTCATCACATAGGTGAAATCCTATCTGCCTTCTTGACTTGGTGTAGACACTCTTTTAGATTAGAAATAGGAAAGGGATGCTATCAAATTAAGGACACAACTCCTTGAACTACTGAAAGAAAAAAAAAGTGGGTTTCTTTTTATTATTCAGCTCAATGAGCTCAAGATGAGACGCTAACAAATGATTGTGCATAATATCAAAAACACAGCTGACTTACAAAAGATATGCATGCAGCCAGCAGAAGGATCCGAACGAGCAGATCCTCAAACTGTTCAAGGACAAGTTCCCATAGAGATTTCCCTGCAGACGGAGCATAAGGTGAAAAACAATTCATCACAGACACTTATCGGTAACAATGTAAGTGACAGTGCTGATTACCTTCCTCTGCTGGCAACTCTGTGTGAGCGAAGAGATGTGGGAATCAATCCGGGGAGCGCACAGGAAACAGACAAAGGAAAAAAAAAAAGAAGGTAAGTGATGTAGGCTATAAAGACTTGTGTTATTTTTGTCAGATAGTGATCATCAGTTCCCACTTTTCAATGAGGAACTGATTCTTAAAACAAAAAGAAACTAACAAACTGAGGAGGTGAGTGGATGGGGCTGAAACTTGAGCAAACACAATTTGAGTTGGATCTCTGTCGTATTTTTGCTTTATACTTCTGTCTGGGTGCATGACCCCTGCAAAACCAAGCTGCAGCTCTTTCCCCCTCTATTTTGTAACCAACAATGCCACATTCAATCCTTGAAACTTCCCTACTCAGTATGAAAATGCATAAAAAATTCCAATCAGCCTAAAGGTCAAAAGGTAAAACAAGCAAAGCTCGTATCCCATGTGTGACCTCTGGAGGTGATATTAATATAAAGCAGCTGTTTAAGCCTGGGACAGCAGAGATTAGCGCTGACTGATGATGTTTCTTCAGCGATCTGGAGGCCACTTACTGTCATACGCCTGCCAGATCCTCGCGCACGTGAGATGATGTGTTGCTAGTGCTGTAAGGAACAACCAACACTGACAAAGTTGTCGCTATATTTTACAACTGCTGTCAACAATGTCGCCCGGAGGCAAGTTTGGCCATGTTCAGTCAGTGAAAGTTGACGCAAACGCCACAATGTTGCAACACGTGACCTGTACGTGGGCTTATTAATTAATCTGTTAACACGTAAAAGACGGGAAACCCTCAAAGTCGCCACTAATGACGTCAGCCAAATCACTTCCCAGCCGGGCATCACCGCGGATGTGGACGACTTTTACCCCACAAGCGGCACGCCATGCAGGCGCACACTTCCCACGGTCATACCGCAGCTCATTCACGCGCCACCGGTGGTGTGAGGTGTGAAAAAGCCTCACCGTTTAGGCCCCATTTCTCCTTCTGCCGCTTCACCTCGTCCAGTGAAAGTCCTGTGCTCTCGTTGACGCAGAAATAACTGTAAACTTCTTCCACACTCTTCGTGTGCGCGTTCTCCATGGCGGACAGGCGGCTTCTTCCCCGGTCTCACCCGAAATTAAGCAGGAAATTAACCCCCTCTGGCTCCGTGAAGCTGTCTCTTCTCGGAAAGGGATGAGGAGTTTGCCAACTGATTGCTGGCTATGGACAGCTACGGACCGCGGCGGTAGCGTGTCCCCCTGGCCCCCGGCAAGGATTTCTTCACGTCAGAGGCGGAAATTTATGTAGAGGCGAGCCAAAGTCTTCCTCCCTGTCCAGATGAAGGCTGATAAGAGCGTCCGCTTGTGTGGGGAAAAGGTGGAGAAGTGTCTGCGGCAGAGTCCTGTGTGAGGGACCGCAGTCGGTCCGGTCCTCGCTGCGCTTCGTGGCTTCGCTGCCTCGCCGTGGCGCAACTCTCTGTGGCTCCACACGGTGCTGACAGTCTGCTTTTATGAAAGCGCCTCACTGCTGCCCCTCTTCCCTGCATGTGGACTCACACCATTGGATGAACGATGGCAGCTACGTTCAAACCAGGGAGACACTGAAGAACACAGGAAGTGACTGGAAATGAGAGGATTGCGTGCAAACATGGTGACAGTTCTTTTTTCTAAATGAAGCAATTGAAGCTCGCCGTTATCTGGCGCTGATATTTCTTTATATTATATTAAATCTGACAGTCGGATCCCACTGAACATGTTGTGGGGGAATGCATGGGAACATGGAGGACAAGTAGTTGACCTTAAAGGCCCAAATGTCAGCATTTATTGTTCATGAAAATACAAGTACATCTCAGAAAATTAGAATATCCCAAAAAAGAGCATGCATTTCTGTAATTTAACTTTAAATGTACATATATAGATAAATAGTATGCAAATCAATATACTTCGGCCTTTATTTGTTTAGGTTTTGCTTTTTAGGATTTGCAGCCTCAGAAAACCTCAAATTAAAAAAATTCAGGCAAATCCTTGAAATCAATAAAAATGCATTTTAAATACAAAAATGTCAGGCATCTGCAAGTAAAATCTAGCATCTGTACTTAATACATAAAATGTACTGGCTTAATCTTTTATGTTTAATTGCCTGAATAAAACAACTTTCAGCATATTATAATTTCCGAGTAGTACCTGTATATCCAAAGTCTGAGTTTCACAACACATTTTCTGAAGTTTGGAGTGATATAAACTGGAAAATGTTATCAAATTCCTTAAAATACATAAAGAGTTAGGACTCCAACACAAACCCATAGACACTAATGTGCCCACTGCCTCCACCTTCCTGTGCAGGCCCAGGATGGGGAATGAAGAGGAGATTCAATGCGATCCGTTGGATCTCTTGAATTAACTTGTACACACGCAGTTATTATGAATTTGACTGATGTGGATTTGTTCTAACTGGATCATAATGAATTGGCGTGCCGTGAACTGATTATGTCTGTAAAGTGGCTGTGAGATGATTGTGGTGAATTGGCACTACACAAATAAAGCTTAATTGAACTGAGTAGAACTGATCACAGTTTAGTAGAAAAGCAAAGGAAACTAAATCAAGCACTGCTGTAAACTCCAGCGGGAGCCTGTTTGTTTTTCTGATTTATCAAACCCATCTGGAAGACAATTTGCTGTAGTGGTTTGAGGGCACAGTGTCGATACCCGTCTCATCGGCGTTCTTCAGGGGGAATTGCTTTCAGATGTTTTACAGCACTGCCCCGCATCATCTGTTAACATTGTCTAATAAGGCTGCAAGAAGTGCAAGGTGTTGTAGAAATAATAACATAACACGGACCAGTTGGACATCAAGCGGCTGTTCATAATGCAAACTTAATCCATTTGGGACAAGAGCCATAAACACTGGCTGTCAACAGCAGATTAAGTTTCTGTGGGAGGCATGGTGGGATCATCAAACATCCACAAAGACATTTGTTGGGAACAACATGAGACACTCCAAACAGATCTGTGTGAAGTGACTTTTTATGTATGAATGAAAAATGATTTAACGGATTAAAAGCTGGCCAACTAAATTATACCCGTCATGATTAACACGGCCGTGGTCTTTGCCGCCCCGGTTGACTGGCAGCTGTCTGAAATGAAACACGACACGTTCATGAATGTAAAATGTATGTAATAGAAATTCATAGACCGTCAAAAGAACTAGCTGTGAAAGTCAGTCATATCAAAGGCATCCTGAAACAAGATCGACTACAGAATCCAGCAAGCAGAGAAACGTGTCCAGTAGTGGAGCTACTGGTGAAATCTAAAATTGGACTTCCAGTCTGTCCAAGGTCATCCTTGGTGTTTCCAAAAATAGCCGCTTATGGCAACATCTCAAGTGCACCACTTTGTCTGCTGTTATCTTTGGACACTTTAATTGAAGCATATTCTTAAAGATGTGTAAAAAGGATGCTCTGTGGACAACCACGGTGTAAGTTCGTGTCCTTCAACACATCCTGAAACATGTGTTCTCTGAGTTGTGGCCATTGCTACAGTTAGTGGTCTGGTTCTCATCCAAGATAAACTATCAGTGAAACTTGTCGGTCACATGACAGAGAACTCAAAGAGGGAAAATGAAAACCCTTTGAACAAAGACAAAAACTCTATAATACTAGTTTCCAATAACAATTAAAATGTTTGTTGAGCTGCAGGGGGACCGTGTAGTGCTGGTGTAGTGAAAGCACAGTAAGGCACCGGCATTTCGTCGTGCTCAGACACGTCCTCACAGCACCAGCCTGTCCTCGCCTCCCTCCTGAATGATCTGACCGATAGAAACCTTGTTCTGTGCCTTTATAAAACATTTCTTCTTGCACTCCATCAGCTGCTCCAGGTCACGCCACATCTTCATCTGCTCCATGTTGGCGCTGTGGTTCTCTCTCACCAGCTTCTGCTCCTCACGTAACTTCTGGACTCCACAAAGAGCAGTTTGTACACATCAAGTACACCGTCATTGGGGAGAAATCAGAGTATTGTCACACGGAAGGGTTTTACAAGAGGGAAGGGTTTAAGAATCAGGATAGAAAAAAAGCAGCATTTCTGTTTCATAATGTCATTCAAGATGATTTAAGGTATTTAAGTTCAATTCTGCATCTCAGTTTACTCTCACTTCTTCTGAAAACATCCATTAGTGAGGTTTTCTAGTGGGGAAAATCTACTATAAAATCTTTTTTCTTTGCCCTTTTTCTTTAGTTTTATAGCTCCTTCATGTGAATGCTCATATGTGTTTATTATTCATCTCTTTGCATTTTTCCTCTGCAGAATAGCCGTGTTGATGCTAGATGAGCCTGATTAAAAGCTGTACGCTTTAGATAAAACTGGAGAATCAGTCGTCAGATCATGTTCTTGACAGGAAAAGGGAATATTTCCAAGTATTGATGCGCTGGATATACTGAGCCTGCAGTTTAACAGTTTGCTCACCTTGCCAAGTGACTCCTGTTCTGCAATGTTCTTCATGTACACATCCCTACAAATAAGCAAAAATAAAAAGTTAACAGCAAGTCAAAGCCATTTCTCAGCCTGTGTTTTTAAGTGAAGGTGTGGCAGGTCGGTTGAGCTTTGTTCCACAAGGCGTGGTAATAAGTTGCTGACAACTCTCTCTGCAACGTATGAAATACTAGAAGGGCGGCAGATTAATTGCCGGTGTTGTAATGAGAGCTCCCTAAAGTAAGAAGGGTGTTCTTCTTGTGAGCAGCTGGCCGGCCTGGCTCTGCAGGCTCACCTGATGGCCTTCTTCCGCTCCTGTGGATCAGAGGACACGTACGCCTTCATCTCTTCAGCCGCCCGCTGAATTTGCATCTCAATTATCTGCAGATGCAAAGATCGAGTTTATTGTTACAGAGGGCGTTTGTGGAAGGCATGTCACTTATGAAATGCTGCAGCTAGGGATAATGTGTAATAAATTCTTATTAAGCATGATGTCACTGGGAAACAATACTAATAGATGTAAAGTAGCAGGAAAGTAATTTGCAACCATGTCATGAAAGTACTTGCCTGTGTCATGGTGTTGATGTAATGGTATTGGTTTTCCTTCTGCGCCATGTCCTCCCTCAATTCTCTTACCTCCTGTGAATGAAATATATTACATGATTACACCAAATAGTTAAGCAAAAGTGAACAGTATACCCACAGGATATACATTTGAAATAAACAAATTGTTAACTTTATTAACTATAAATGAGTATAAAACCCAATACCTGTTCCAGTTTAGATCTGTTGCTTTCCAAACCAGCAGCACAGCTTTCATAGCGTGTCTTCTTTTCATCATACTCTTGATTCAGCTCCTGTTATGATTCCAAAAAATGCACAGAAATCCATTATTATACAGCTCTCAGTATGAGAACTGAGCCAGATGCATAGAATAGCACCGTTTCATGTCAGCACAGTGTCAACATGTCATGTCTGGTAGTTTGTCAGCTTAACTTACAAGGGGCTCTTAAAATTATCTATTTATGTCTTCCTGTTGCAGCTCCCCATCAGCAGACATTACCCAGTAAGGTGGAAGAGTGATTCTGGGAACATGTGTAGGAAAATGTAATCCTCTGCTTCAGCTCAGCGATGTGGGGGGGCTTTCCCATTGTGTACTTTATTTATGGGCTTGGTAATTTACTCCTAATGGACCTTGTCCAGGATAGCACACAATACAAAATAAGTTTCTACTTGTTTGCAGGCACATAAATACCATCAGAGCATTTCCTTTTACATTTATGACAAATTCTGTTTTATTCTATTTCTCCTTGTTTGGTGTATAAATGAATTACATCCCTTTCACATCAGCTAGCTTTATTTTCTGTCACTCACTCTAGAGTAAATCTTTATTAGCTTTTTGTCAGGATTCTTATATTTCTAAGTTGTACCATCTAAGTTGTACCAAGAACCTTCTTTCCTTAACAGCAGAATGTAGTTTTCTCTTTTAAATCAGGATTGTTCTAGTTAAATTATGATGTTGAGGTCTTTTTCTGATCTGGACAATACCTCACGCCGCTGTCTCAGTGACCTCAGCTCTTTTATAATTGGTGAAAGAGCAGATTTCTTCTCCACTATCATCGAGTTCAACCTCTTCACCTTTAAGACAAAATCACAATAACACACATGAGATTCTCCCTCTTTATCTATCTCTATATATAGATATATACATATACTACAGTTTACATTTCTAAAACAATTTGTAGTTAAAAATGAGAACTTCCAGATTTTAACGAGCGGCTGCACCTCTGACAGCTCACACAACACGAGAGATATTATTTCAAAAAATGGAAAAAGGTAATTCAACTCAGTTTTTTGTCCCAAGACATCAAAGAGTCAGGACAGAAAACACAATGCTATTTATCAAAGTGCACAACCAAAGAAATAAACAACAAAATGGACACAAAAAAAGAAACAAGAAATTGGTTGGAGGAAATTAGATTTATATCCAGAAAAGCAGGATATAAACAATTATTTAAACTAAACAGAAAGAAACTCTAGTGGGCTCCAGAGAAACAGTCATGGATTGTAGGTGACTGAATCAAAAATGATATTCAGAGGTGCTGAAATGGTTGTTGTGGTGACGTTCCAATCAAACATAATAATGTCTGATGAAAACAAGAAAATTTGCAGCCTTGCCGATGTCAGGTGAAGGACCACAGGAAATCCACCTTCACTGTCAATTCTTTGGTGCATCTCTAAATTTGGACACTTCTCTTATTCTATCATTTAAAGTATTCTTTGTGATGATGATTTCATTTCCCAAGTGTTACATGAATGTGTTGCATCTCTGGTAACTTCATTTTTTCTGTGATATTTTATGTATTTTCTGTGTGTAGCTGCTTCTCCTCCCAGGTGAACTTCCCACTCACTGCCTGGAAGAGCCTATAAAAGGGCTGGGAGAAAGTTTGTCTGGGCCTTCTGGCCACCTGCCATGCCAGACCATGTGTTGCATTGTCTTAGCTTAGGTTTACTCAGTTTGTCTGTTGTTGGTTAGGGTATGCTTAGTTTTATCCGATTGGCCTTGTAGGGGAGAGCTGCCATTTTGTGTTTGCTGGTTTTTTTTTCTCCGGTTTATGTTGAAGTCAGGGATTTTAGATGTAGGTTTGTATTCTTTTGTTTTTGGTGTGATTAGGTAAGTTCCTTATTTCTTACTAGTTAGGGGGCTTTTGCTTGTTGTGTTGGCCTTGGCTCTCCCTGATGCTTTTGGCCCATCTGCTATTTTTGACCTGTGGTCTTATATTACCTTTAAAAAATCAGAGGTAATTATACCACTGTTTTTTCTTGTTCTTATGTTAGTCCCTTTTCCCCTGGATATGGCTTGAGGACGTAACACCAAGATTTAACACTAAGATTTTAATTTAAACTAATTCTCCATCTTCTGAGGATGAAAGTGTTAATAATTTGCTTTAGGAAATACATAACTCAGTGTCATGGCCAGCAAGCAATCCACATCTCAATCTGAGTTCAGATTTATGGCTGAAACTGTAAACAAGTAAATAAATAAATGGATGATCAGAGACGAGACTTCACACTGCAAAACTGATCTCTTATGTGAGAAATATGGAACTGGATTGATGAAGACTATTGTTTTCCAACGTCCAGTGCTTGATGATGATGATGCTGACGATGAGGATGGCTGCATCTAACTTTAAATAAATCCAGTTTTTCTCCATGATAATTCACTGTGGCGGATCAGAACATTTCCTTTCTTGATGTGACATGTAAAAATATCAGCTATGAAAATAACACAATCCAGTGTGACCAAAGAGACAAAGCCCTGTTATATTAAACTAAACTGGATCTGGTCTGAAGTACCATCAAATCCTATACATCCTTATTACTGGTTCAAGGGTGCTGATTTATTCACCATTTCCGACATGTCATCCAAAGTCCGGCCCTTCTTCTCGTCTAGCTCGCTCTTGATGGCGGACACCCTCTCCAGCTCCTCTTGGGTGTCACTGTATCCAGAAATGCCCTTTTCAGCTTCCACAGTTTGCTGTAAAATAAAATGAGAACATATCATTAAACAAAAACAAAAACAACTAATCAAACTCATTCATATCATTCTGTCTTCTTCTGCACTAGTGGAAAGTTATAATGTGACAACCCAAATGTGCGTTATTATAATTATTTTAGTGGTGCTGCTGATTAAACCCTTTACAACACTTTAGATTCAAAGCTTAAAAATCCCACAAAACAAAGAAGAAAATAAATAAAAATATGGAAAGAAGATCACATTGAATTACATCAGTGGAGGACCTGTTATTCAATTATGTGTCTAAAAAAAGTAAAACAAACTGCAGAACTGCACAATTCAAACAGGCGCCCAAAAAAGGAGAGAAACATTGTCAGCGCGTGATCAGAGGGAAAATTGGCCCTGCTTTAACAAATCCGAGTGTGGGATGCATAGAGAGGGGCAGCAGATGCTGATCAGAAATAGCAGCTTAGTCTGCGTCAGACAACCGATCAACAAGTCAGGTGTCCGAGCCACACGAAGGTGTGAAGCCATTTCCAGGAAGTTTCCATCACTTCCCTGTTATAATTGGCTGTGATCACGTGAAAAAAGAACATTTGGTAGGGCAGTCTGAGTTCAGAGCAGAGGGCAGCGAGAGCAGTTAGGAGGGCTTCTCTGGTCCATACAGGAATTAAAACGATTGAAAAAGATGATTATTTATTTAGCACAACAACATTATTGATCAAGTAAGACTTATTAAAGCCAGCTGATAAACAGTGTGCATCAACACTCAAGAAAAATTGCAAAGGAAAATTTGCAGATATGAATTAGACTTTTCCTCATAGTTTTTACTGACTTTAAATCACTTTAACTTATAAATCTCAGTCATTCCTCTATATTGCTATGAATTACGCATTTGTTGCTTGTTTTGAACACATTTTCAGGAGTTAGATGAGTTACCAGTCTCTGTTGGACAGTCTCGTGTCTCTGTTTAAGGATCTCCTCGGTTCGCTGCAGGACTCCATACTCCGCTTTCAACTCAGCGATTTCCTGCCGTTTCTTCTTATAAGCAGTTCCCTTGCTGCGCAGTTTAGCCACCAAACGTTTGAGCTTCATAGGGCACAAAGACACAAAGTTAATCACAGAAATATGCACTTAAAATTAAATTTAAGATGAAAAAATTATCAGCTAAGATTTTGACGTCTTTCAGCTACAAATTTTGGTGCCAGAAAAAAAAATAAAATAAAATATATGTTAATTAATAAAATTAGTAAATTATAAATTATAAATTGTGGCTTATCACAAATTCATCTATTAGGATCATTAAAGAAAAACAGTCGCTTTGCAACAAAAATAATCTAATTACAGCAGTTCCTGTTATAAGAAATTCCCTGCAAAAGCCTGCTTGGAAAATGCAGCGAAACACAAGTCTAAATTTGACATCATGGTAACCAGAACAGCTGAGATACTATGAAAGGCCACCAAGGAAGACAGTGGGTTGAGACAGCGGAGGGAAGGGATTAGAGAACAGCGGTGGCTGCAGCAGAGGGACCTGGGGATCACGGCATGAACTGAAACAATCACTCCATCCTTGCAGATTCCCAGTCAGCTATGTGCAGCAGTCAGCTTCATCTGGCAGAACAAGTGCTGCGAGTGGATGTTCAGTCACTGCCCACCCAGATGTCTGCTGGGACATGTTGAAACTCCTCCACAATGAAGAGCAGCTATAAATGAACATGGACACGGGAGAACAGCCCCAGAAATCGCAGCTTGTGCTTCATGTCCTTTGGAGGTAACTCAAGCTTAACTTTGGGTGTGTGCGTCAGTATGTGTGTGTGTGTGCACAGCACGTGAATATGCATGAAACTTAGTTTTTTTTGTATATTTTGAGACATCAAGGGTAGACATGGAGTAGAGAGAATTTAGCCCAGTAGAACAAAACAGCAGAAACAAATGTGGTTAAATTAAACATCACATTACAGAAAAGCCATCAGCACTGCAGCATCTAGCTCTGAAATCTCTATGTGAAACATAATATGAGAACGCTGCAATTTCTAAGCTTTTCACATCATTACTAAATAATGTTCCGCTGACACCCAATTAAGAGTCTTGACTAAAGGATGACCAAATTTAACCAGAACAGGCTGCTTGACAAGAGTTTCATAATAGGGGCCAGCCAATGGCAAGCAGAAGCAGATGCAGTCATGCTCCTGAGAGGAGCCCTGCAGTTGGTGGGTGGCATGTGATGACGCGTAATGGTCAGAATGGAAAATACCTTTGATAAAGTGATCATCTCCACCGTGGCTGATGGCCCAAAACTACGCAGGAGTCTGATAAGCTGAGTTTGACAAAACATTTTCCACTAACTTCATTCATGAAAAGTCTCAAGGGGCTCTTTGTCTCTACAAACAGCTCCCTCTCATAATTTAAGTCAGACTTAAAGGGCTTCAATTTAATGGTAATGTACCGGCATAATTGTGAAACATGGAAAGTGGTTGAACCCGTGAGCTTGCGTGTTATTGCGAGTACTTAAAAATAGGAACCACATTTTCCACAACATCTGATACCATTTCTTCCTGTCACAAAAAACGATTTTGCATATCCTTCCCAAGTGTTTAGCTCAAATAATTGTTTTCTCGGCTCTTCCTGTGGAGAATAAACATGTTGGAAGTCATGTTTCCACTGATATTTCACTTCTATCGTTTGCCCCTGAACAGTGAAAATGTTAGCTTTATTTTTCTGCTGGAAAGATGGAACTCCTTTTACTTTTGCATTAAGCAAAAGCTTTAATCTTTAAAGAAAAAAAAACCGAAGCTTGAAGAAGTTACCCATCTTGTGAGAGCTGTGGCCTTGCTTGTTTCAGACACAACAGGACTGTCATGCCTCTGCAGAAAACGCAGGTCTCATCTCACAGACACAAGTGTCAAACAGCGGGTCTATAAAAACGTTTAATCTTCCCGTTTCACACGGTCGCTGCACCACCCACATTCATCAGAATCTGTCTGATTATCCAGAACTGTTTGCAGTCAGATCTGCCCCGGGCTGTGTGGCTTCTGTGCAACATGATGTTCAAGTTTCTTCTCGGTGTTAAGAGTTCAGTTCTGCTCATCAACGTGACAGCTCGGAGAAGATCATGCCATGTGTCTGACAGGAGGCGGGGGGGGGGGAGCTCATCCTCGTCATAAGATATAAATAAAGACAAAAGTTTCTGTGCCTCAGGTCTGCTTAATATGTCCAGCTGACTTGAATTAAAGAGATTGATTACAGTAACGATAAAGAAAAAGGCCTAGACTCAGGAAGTTTGTCCAGTACAGTTCCTTGATCTGGATATTCTCCTTTTTGTGTTCTATTCATGGCTTACATGGGAATGTGGGGGAGAGTGAGGAAAAGGGATAAGTAACATTAGACAGTGAGCCCGTCTCTGTTTGGATAAGAACAGAAATAGCCTCTTGAGTTTTCGGTGGTTTGCTAATCTTCTAGAGTGCTCTTGGATAAAGCCGAAGTTTATTGGTGATGCTAGTTGTTATCTTGCAGACAAAAGGAGAGAATCAGGTGAAGTGCTTTTCTCTTCTTGCAGCCGACAGTAATACTGTTAGATGTTAAGCAAACTGCTGAATTTAAGGTGCTTTTGCAGTTAAAACATCGCATACTTCTATTACAGCAAGTAATACCTGATTTTACTAAAAGAACACCTATGTACCATGAGATACGAGTACAAGGGCCAGTCTAAATAATACAACTTTGCTCCGCTGGGTGGCATTGGAATTACTAAAGTGTATTGTCTGGCCTGGAGCCAACAGAAGAAAAGAAGAGCGTAGATTGGGTTAGCAGTAGTAAATTAATAAACCAGTGGCTCAGAGCACAGAGATAAACAGCAGTGAAAAGCACAAAAATTACAATATGGTAAAGCTCCTGAAAAGTAAACATTGCCCAAATGTGGTGATTAATCCTAAAGACCAAATTTATAAACATGCAACTTTAAAAGAAGCACGACTGAACTTTGGCAGATTTTTCCCCCTAATGACGAAGAGAGACAGTCCGATGTTAATTCCTGTCCTAAACACGTCAAACATACTTTTAACATTCACAGTGTAACTTTCTGTCATCAAAGTCTACGTTCCTGATATTTTCAATGGCGCAGTAACATCTACTGTGTATATTTCTGCAGCTGTCACTGCCCAGCAGCATCCTGAGGCTGACAAAATGCACATCATGACTTTTTCCTCTGAGACGGCGTGTGACACTGCAGCTGAATTTGTCTTTGTGCACTGTGTCACACATGAACAACAAAGAATAAAGAAACACAAGCAGGCATTATTGGAGATAGAGAGGGAAAAAAAATAGAGAAGGGGGGAACAATAGTCAAGATAAGACTGTCTTTTAGTGTCTAGAGAAATGCCGGTAGGATACAAGATGGATGCCGAATCGGTCGTCGATAGGGGTGCCTCGTTGAGATAATCTAAAGTCTCATAGCGAGTCTTTAGGGTCAGATAGTTACACATAGTACCATGTTAAAAAGCCGAGATAAAACCCTGATATTTAGTGACTGCATTACTCTGTGAATGTGGCAACCAGGTGTACCTCGTCTGCACTAACAACCTCTTCCCCACTTGCGGTGTGAGTCTGGCTGATCCTTTGCTTCAGCTCCCTCTCAGCAGCAGCCAGCTTCTCCCTCGCCTCTTGAAGCTCCTCTGCCTTTGACTCCTTCTTTCGAGAGATAATGGAGGCCTGTAGAAGTTATGTTGCATTAGACAAAGACATAAGATTAGAAAACATGCTGGAGAACAAGTGAAGATTATGCTGAACAATATATTATGTAAAGAGCGTAAAGAGATACGTAATAAGCTTAAACATTACAAATCGGTGCCCTACGGGCCCTGTTTGTACAAGATAGATAAAATAGATTTTTTTTTAAAAATAACATTCAAAATATGGACTTAAGTTAGCACCTGTTGCCTATAAAGGGTGAGTTTGTCATCTATGGGATCATTTCTCATCATCCTTTGCTCAATCAGCTGGTTTATCTGAGAGTCCACTTCTTTTATCTGTGAAAAAACACATTAAAGGACATAAAAGCATGAACACGCCAGAACGTTGTAGTGTATGAAGGTAAACTACATCATTCCACCTCCTGGTCCTTACCTTGTCTTCCAGCTCCTGGAGATCAGCCTGGCTCATTGCAGGCTCTGATGCCACTTTCTGCAGGTACTGCATTGTGCGCCTCATACCCTCCAGCTCTTTGGGGAGTTTCTCAGAGACCATGTAGGAGTTGATCTTGATCTCCTCTTCAAGTCTCTTCATTATGCCTGAATGATGGAGAATGCAGTGCTGAATCCTGCTTAAAAGACCACTGTGACCTTTGAGGCTGCTGCAACCAGTATTATTCACCACTAAGACCTTCTCATTTAGAGATTTGAGTTTCATACATTTGCGGCATTTCAAGAAATTTCACACTCATGAAAGTTTAATACATGCAAAACTAAAAATGTAAGAAACACTACTAATACTTGCAAGAATGTACTGATATTAACAAAAACCCAAATAGCATTTCCTGACACACCTAAACCGCACATGCAAATATTATGCTAAGTTATTTTAATAGTGTAGCTAAAGTCTGCATTACAAAGGTCATTTTAGAAACTGCCAATGTGTAAATCTCTTCCCTGGCTAAAGAAGCCAACAACAAATGAAAACAAAAGGAGACAATTTCAACTACGCAAAAGCTCTCTATTATAGCACATCATAGATTAGTATAATTAGAGGGTCTCAACATATGAATGCTCATCAGCTGTGAGACCTCCCACCCTCCTTGCACTGTATGGTGCCCTTGAACATCTCATGTAGCTGGAGCCTGCAGAGGCAGCGACCACTCACTCTCTGGGCTGGCATCTGCTGCTGCTTGTCGCAAGTCCTTTAACTGCTGCTGTGACCTCAGCAGCCTCTGTTCTGCCTGGAACAGCTTAACACACAAAAAACAATAACTAGTACAGGCAGCGTGGGTAGGCTGACAATGCTAAATGCAAAGACTGCAGCTTAAAACTATTTTCATTCAAAGACTTCACTATTCTAGTCTATAAAGTGTCAGTAAAAAACTTTGTGGAGAGTGCCAAGTTTTCACTGTAAAGATCAAATTTTTTTCTTGTTTTTCAGTTTCCAGGCATAATTAACATATGGGAAGGAGGATTATGTATGTTTTTTTCTTTGTCTCCTGTTTTGATTTTTGATTAAACAGGTTTCTCTAGAAATTTTGCTGTGAGAAAATAATACATAGGATTTAGTCCATAGGAGGCCCCTAAAGTGACAAAAACAACACAGAGGACATGAGATGTTACTTGTTCTAACACAAAAAAGCCCATAAGCAAACAAAAGTGGGGATAAACCACAAACAATCATTACCTGGTTCTTCTGGTCTTGCTTCTGATGAGTCAGTGACTCCTCTCTCTCCTTCTCCACTCGCAGCTGTTTGGCCTGATCTAACATCCGCTGATGGTTGGACAGCGGCTCCACCTAGTGGATCAATAAGTTACATTGATGATAATGATGACGACGTCTGGCTATCATACGGTTGGCCAAAATAACCAAGCCCCTCTGACGGAGTAAGGTTTCACCTTTTGGCAGGGCCTACAAGTAAATCCCATAAAATCAACACCTCATTACTTGTCAGCATTGCTGGAGAGCTTTGCAGTTTGTCATATGCCTGTTGGGGGTAACAAGAGCAGCTGAAAATGTGAGCCACGGCTCACCTTTTACGTTCTAATTAATCATAAAGCCTTTCAGGCGTTGAAAGAGAAAACCTTACCCTCTTCTTGAGCCTTTCCACACGTTTGATTAGCTGGTCTTTCTCTTCTTCCATGGCACTAATGTCCTGTTAATACAAATACAGGTAATGTTTCTTATCAGCCTAAGATTATGTCCTATTATATCATTGATAGATTACATAAAGATCATTACAACAGTCTTATTGAAGAATAAATTGACATTAATAATTTTGGCAATAGTAATTGTTCTATAATTTTGTGTTTTTACAGTACCCTCCTGATCTCTGCTGTGGAGAAACCTGAAGTCTTCAGCTGTTCACACTCCTTATGATATGTTTTAAATCCTTCCACCAGCTCTTCATACTGTGAACATACATTATCTTCTTTAGGTTACTATCAGCACCAAAAAAGTGAAATTTAGTCAAAGAAATTGTTATTTTTATCTTCATAATAGCATCAAACCTGATGATAGGTGTCACTAATAACATCATCCAGCAAAAACTCTGCGGGCACTTCAATTTTCATGAGAAAGCGGGCCAGGTAAGCTCTCTTCTTCAGCTCAGGGACCCTCTGCAGCAGCCAGTGGAGGATCGGGTGAACCACAGGTTTGCTACCAGTTACCAGGCCCTGTCTAAAGGTGCTCCTGCCAAAGGTTAAAAACAGGAAACCATAAGGCGGAGCTGTCCGAAGTCAGCCCTCGAGGACTGATGGCCTTCAGTTTAAGGATGTTTCCTGCTGTAGCACTCATGAATCAGACTGATCGGTCAAGGTTAAGGAAAGGCATTTAATGTAAATCACGTGCGTTGAACCAGAGAGACATCTAAAATTGGATTGTGGCCCTTGTATATGGAAAATGCTGAAAATTAGAGGCAAAACATGTAGTCGGTGTATCACAGACTAAATGATAGAAGAGAATTGCAATGCTTTATTTTTTTTTAAATATATATATATAACATTTGAGGACAAATATGAATTCTAATACTCTAGGGTGTCCAATGTCAGTCCTTGCGGGCAGTTGACCTGTAAGTTTTGAATGTTTTTACTGCTGTACACCTGAATCAGATTAATGGGTCAACATGATTGGGAAGAGCTTGACAACAAGCTGAAGAGGAGAGCTGTTTCAGTAGAATCGGGTGTGTTGGTATGGAGATACATAAAAAACCTGCTGGACAGTAGTCCTTTAAGACTGGACACCCCTGCAAGTGAATCCTCCCAAAGTGCAAAAGTTTACAGGGCGAATACATTTAAAGAGCACAATTATTGACAGGTGCATAACTAACAACATTGTGAGGATCTGAAATGGATGATACTTACACATCAGAGGGGTTACCCGGAGGTTTATATTTCAGGATCCCCAGCAGAGAGCACATTCTCTTCATAGTTTGCTCAGGCATTTCTTCACGGATATCTATGGCTTGCTAAAACAAATAAACAAACAAACAAAAAAAGAGCAATGAATGATATCTAAAGCTTAATACGTATTTTAGTACTGACACAAATACGTCAACTGTTGAAACTATTTGCTCACCTTTGGGTCTATCTCAGCCAGGACATCATTTAAAATTTGCAGAAGCTGCATCGGTTCCAGTGAGTCAAACGTGATGAGGTTGAATTTCTTCTTGAAGGGATCCTTGTTAAGTTGGTCCACGATGAATTTAAGCTGTTCGCTCATCTTGGAAATCTAGAAATGTTCTCGCTTTTGGCTCTTCGTGCTGTAAGATGTTGGATTAGCCAGCTAACGCTAACGGGAATAAGCTTACAGTCGTAGCTTGCTACTCAGTGAAAATAACCTGTAAAGGCTTTTTAGTTGAGGACCAAACATTCACAAGTGGTGAAAATACGTTTCTAATAGTTTCTAAATAAATATATTCACAGCTTTTGTCGATAGGCGTTAATTTAACAAGAAAAATGGCACGGCTGTTAACACCATAGAAACCGTAGAAGCGTCATGGCTCGGTTGCTAACAGGAAGTAGTTTTTGGTGATAATTTCAAGAAAGTTTGTTTTTCCCATACTCCATGCTCATACAAGTTAAATGTGATACTCTCAGACTCTCAGAATCTGACATAAAAAACTTGATGCAATAACTGATTGTGGTTAATATGAAAAGAAAACGTTTTTTATTCTAAATTAAATGTAGCGACGGGAGCTGGAATAGCTGCTAGGTAGTAGGTAGCAGGCTACTCGCCAAGGAAAATCTAATATATCTAGATTTTACTCAAAATGTTTAAAAGCAAATATATTAAATAGTTTAAAAAATGAAACCTAACTAGATAAACTTAGATCACACAAATTTCTGTATAAAAACCGGGTTTTCTGTTTGCCTTGAACGCACCATTCGCAAATAGCAGTTAAACCGTCAGGTGGCGACACCTGCACGAGCCAGGAATGGCGTCAGTGGTAAAATGAACTTTGGAAAGATTAGCTCGAGTTTTCCGAACATGTCAAGTGTGTGCGTCAAACGTCAAAAACAACATGTCAGCAGCTGGGTGTGAAAGAGGAAAAGTTTGTCTCTCATAGATTGTCAAAGTCTAGACTTTTCCTTTTTTTTTAAAGCAACGAACAAAAAGGTGGGGGGGGGGGGGGGGGGGGGGGGG
>JAVQJG010299886.1:0-13221 GCA_036024015.1 Craterocephalus amniculus | reverse complement strand
CCCCCCCCCCCCCCCCCCCCCCCCCCCCCCCCCCCCCCCCCCCCCCCCCGACAACATCCTACGACCAATCACACACTAGGACAACCACCAAAATTTAAAAGAGGGAAGGGGCAGACGCTGCATAGACTGTGTGGAGCACTGGTCACCAGCTCCAGTTCTACCATTCTGCATGTTTAAGCCTTTCCCTGGTGCAACACACCTGATTCAATGGAAGAGGTTCACAAACAAACTGTCGTCAACTTCTGCACTAGCCTGTTAATGAGCCATACATCTAAGTCAGGTGTGTCGCAGCAAGGAAACCTTGCAGGATGGTAGAGCTCGAGGACCAGGAGACCAGGTTACCTGTGATAGAGAGTGACGGGGAGATTTAGAGGCAAACATCGCCAGAAAAAGAGAAGAAATGAGAATCTTATTACCTTTAAATGACATCAGAGACTGAAAAGATGAGGGCAGAAACTGTGAAATGAAAATATCCATCTCTTTGTCTAAAGTTACATAGTCTGCAGACCTTGGCCTTTATTTGATTAGTTTCCTGTGCTCTCTGATTGCTTCTTCATCTAAAAATTGATTCAGTAACAATCTGATCTAACAGTACCATTTGTTAGCCAATAAGTGTACAAAAATAAAGGTAAGGCTTTTATGAAACAGAGTTGTTTACCAACACACAAACGATTCACAATCTAATGAAACTGCCTAAAACAGAAGATCCGTGTGAGACTAAACTAAAAGCTATTTGCAAGTTGTCTTTTCGAAGAGAGCTGACTTTTTGGAAAGAGCCAGAGCTCCGTGGCTTCCTTACAACAATCTTCCCTGATGTATCACTCATCTATCAGCTGCCAGCTGAATTAATCGTGTGTGATGTTCACAATCTACTGCCTGAACAGAGAGCAGCTGAATGAGGGGGAAGTGACCTGTAGAAGGAAAACAGTAATGTGGTGGTTGAAAGGTGTAATAGTCTGGTTTGTAAAAGAAAACGTTGAGGTAATGTTGTTCTTGTTGTTCAGCATTTTCATGAAAAATATCAGTTAGAAAAATTTAAACAAACATGTATGATTACACATTCATTTCTACTGATCTGATTTATTTTCCCTCCCCAAAGTATTGACCTGTGGAAATGTAACTTTAGCAGGTGATCTGAAGAGTTCATGTGGACGCCTGGACAGAGTATCTGAAAGAATATTTCTGTGTTGGACTGGTGCTGATCCATCTGTCCCTTTGCCCCCACAGAAGCCTTGAGAATAGGAGACGTGGACATCATCCACACCGTCATTGACTTCCTGTCATATCTCAAACTTAAAGGTAGGTTTCTGATTTCTAATCAACTGTATGTTTGAAGCTTCTTAAAGACATTTTTCCAACCTTTTAGCATGGAAATCTCAACTTTAAGATGCACCACAGATATTTGACTTTAATTTTAGATTCATACCACTCATCTGTAATGTTGTGTGTTAAATATACTGGTTTATCCTTGTGATAAGTTTATTAGGATGGGATTTGTTCTTATAAACAATAAGCTTACATATTACAGATGAATCGTCTCCATGAGTAGCCCTGCAGGCCAATAAGACGTTGGTATGTGTGTGTGGCATTTGGATGGTGCTGACAGTGTTTGTGTGTTTCAGAGATGGGAGCCCTGGACAGCCTGCCTCCCTCCGTCACATCAGACGAACTGACCTCTCCTTAACGTGTCTGTTTCCTCTCTGCATCTCCTTCTGTGTTTCTAATATCTGAGCTCCTGCTGTCCTGTACGTCACATGACTGTAACTCCAGCGATGCTCTGATCACCTCCCAATAAAAAGATGAGCTATTCCTGTTCCTGTTGTGTAAATAAATCTTTGTATCCTCTAAAAGTCAGTAAACGTCTGCCTACTGCTGATTGATGTAAGCGATGAGGACTTCTGTTGTCTTGTTGTTGTCAGATTACAGAGAATGGAGTGAAATAAAAAAATGGCAGCAGACTCACTGAAAAACTTAATTATTTATTCCCATCACAAACCAATTAATTATGTTCATGCTATTATTCCAAATGTCAAATGTATGCCTTTGCACATTTAGAACAACTTTGACAGATTGATATGAAAAGACAAGGAAGTACATGGAAATGAATAACACATTAGCTCACTAAAAACACAAAAACCTTAAGGTTCTCACACTGAACATGAATTGAAAGCTAAGATAAAAAGTAAACTTTCAGGGAGGATATAAGAGACTAACCACCAAACCCTCATCCCCTCTGTTTTAACCAAGACAATAAGAGCATCTGGCTGGAAGATCTCAGGGATGTTTTGGTTAATAAAATTGTAGCATAATAACTGAGTGCTGTGCCATTTAAAACTTTAGCTTTACATTTGAAAAATAAGAAAAAAAAATTATATCAAATTATATCAATGCAAAAATTGTCAGCGATACACAGTAAAACCAGCAGTGTTGATGCAACACTTTTTGTCAGTTTTAACATTGCATCAGTGAACTCATGGTCCCTCCTTGTACAGCGTTAAAGTTACACTGATATCAGGGTCACATTTTCAGTGTCAGTTCAAATCTGATCTGACTTTTAGAGTAAAGAGTGATAAACACTGATAATTATTAAACTTTTAGATAACGGTAAATTAGATAAATAACAGCCAGTGTTAAAAAATTAATTGTTAAATATTAACTACTCAATATTATAATTTCATGTACTTCCTATAAATGTAATATCTTCTAATATCTATGTAATGTCACACTATACTTACAGATTTACCTCCCCCCTTACCTTTTGTCCATAAGTCACACGCCGATTGCTTGCTGAAATAATCGCCTGCATTAGACTTCTATTACAATACTTGGAAAACTTTTTCAGTCTCTCATCAGACCTTATTCTTATTCCTAGATGAATTAGGCTGCAGTCCTCAGGTTTTAACTGAGAGTAACGTGGGTTTTTATAAGGATATAATGATTTACATTTTCTTCTGCGTTCCAGGTGAATTTACTCCGACAGTAATGAATATCTTGATTCCAACACTTCTGTACTAATTTCACAACTCAGCTTTCCTTTGAGGTCACAAAGCTGCTGCTAATTGCTGTCCATCCATGATGAGAATCCACCACGTCCCAAAGGTGCTCTGTTGGATTTGGTGACTGTGGTGGCCATCAGAGTACAGTGCAGTCCAATGGCCACGCCATACCATACCATACCATCCCATCCCATACCATATAATTTCATTTGTAAAGCACTTTCAAAACACCATTGTTGACCAAAGTACTGCAGAGTAAAATCTAAACATTAAAATAATCTGAATGAAATCTAGGGAAAAAAAGACTATCTGGAAAAGCAATTAAAGCAACAAGAGTCCATGAAACAAGTGAAATCCCAGTCAACGTCTCACTTGGGGTTGAAGACGAGGGAGTAAAAGGGCTTTAAAGAGAGATTTAAAACAGTGAGCGAGGAAGTTCGTCTGAGATGTGACAGTAAATTACTCCAGTCTCAGAGCAACAACTAAAACGGCTGCATCACCTCTGAGTTTAGTTCAAGTCTTAGGATTGTATCAATGTCTCTGAGAGCGAGATGCTTGATATGGATGCAGCAGTTCTGACAAAAGAATTTTAAAATCAATTAATTAAAAAAATTGCAGTGATGTGTTCTCCCTTGCAACAGCTAAAACTCTGGCTGCAGCATTGTGCACGTCCTGTAGGTGAATGAGGCATGTCTGACTGATACCAAACAGGACTACATTACAGTGATCAGGTCTAGATGTTAAACTATGCCACGCTAGTACTAAACGGGCCAAGACCATCACACCAGCAGCAGCAGCAGCAGCCTGAAGCATGGATCCAAGGCAGGATGGATCCAGGCTTTCATGGTGTTCCCAGATTCCAAGCTGAACACATGGACATGAGAGTGGATGGTAAATGGATTTAAACCAAAGAGGTTTTTTTTTAATCTTAACAGGTGTTTGATTGATTCAGCTTAAAACTTCATTGTAAACACACAAACAGGTGCAACTGAAAACTGTGAATCGTGTTTCAAGATGATAAGTGTTCTTGGGGGAGCCGGGGACAAGCTCTGCATTTAGCCACGCTGATAAATGTGTACGAGGTCACCCCTGAGAAAAGCAAAGAACAAACTTTCTTAATTCAGTTTCAGTTTATTGTTTAAGTCTCATGTTTCCAGATGTCCTCTGACGAAGCTTTAACCTGAACCTGAGGTTTAATTTTCAGTGGTTTGATTGGAATAAATTCAGAATTGGTAAGATAACACATGAAGTTGATGCATCGGAGAAAAAAGAACTACTGAGGAGCATCCTCCAGCTGGAAGTCACCACGGTAGGTTTTGTCCACGGTAGTCTTTGAATCCTCCATGGTCAGACTCTGTGAGGCTGGAAAGGACGGACAGCATCCCAGAAACGCTCTCCTCCACCGTCAGGTCGGCCTAAAACACAAACACAGGCTGAGGTCATAACATTCCACATCAGTGGGACTGCTTTTATTGAGAACTCATCAGACAGAAGTTTGGTTGGTGTCAGAAATCCCCACGTGCTGCATGCATGAATGATTAGGTGAAAAACAAAGTTCGGGCAGCATTTTTACCCAGGATATACTTTAACCCATATCTGACAGCAAATAAATAAAGACACCAAAAGATTGTTGTGGAAAAAAAAAAAAACATGAGTCCCGATGAGAAAATCCCACTGGAGTTCATTAAGTGCACAAGGAGAGCTGTCACCCAGATCCATAAGGCATCTGAATGAGGACTCTGCTTGCAGAACAGGAGTTTCGCCTTTTATAACTTACAGAGATGTGTATTCGTTACAAAGGTCTTTTGCATACTTAGCGGCAGAAACACTGGTCTGCATTGGAGGGGAAATGAACTGAATGACTCCCAGGATGTCAACCTTACATCCACAGAGTTTGGGGCAGTCACTAAAGAGGTCATCTGTCTTCTGTATGCAGACAGTATCCAGTGTCTGCCATTTTCACTTATCAGACAGTAATCTTATGGAGAAGATTTAAATTTGTTTATTCCATTTCTTATTAGAAACATGTATTTTGTTTAGAGAAGTGCTTGAGTCTGAGAAAATCAAGTTAAGTCATTTCCAGGCAGATTAGTTCACATCTGTGAGCTAATCAAGACAGCCAAAGAGCAAATGATAGTTTACACATAGAGATATGAAATATGTTCACATATCGATTATAGTTAATAATTATGAAAATATAATGCTTTCAGAACCCAATGCACTAGAAAAATATACTATTCACAATAAGTTAGGGATATTGTGAGGGACTTGGTAAATGTCATACAAAGGTGTAAAACTAATGAAAACTAATGTTTCCTTTCATTCATTATTATTTACAGCAACTGTAGGCTGATTTTATTTGGCCTGAGAAGCTTGCGTGGTCAACGCTGCTCTTTGTTTTCCTTTCGGACAATTGCAGGTTATAAGATTTTCTGTGTGGAGTTTGCCTGTTCTCCCCCGTGTATGCGTTGGTTATCACCGGTTACTCCTCCCACTGTCCAAAGACATGCGAGTTAGGTTAATTGGACATAACTAGGACTGAGTGTGTGAATGGTTGTCTGTCTCTCTATGTGGCCCTGCGACAGACTGGCGACCTGTCCAGGGTGTACCCCGCCTCTCGCCGTATAATAGCTTGGATAGGATCCAGCCCACCCACGACCCAATCGGATTAAGCGGTACAGAAAATGGATGGATGGATGGAGATTTTCATCCCTGTGTTTAATGACCCACCTTGCAATTCAAGTGAATATTTCTTGACCGACCTTCAGGAAACCAGTGCGTTACAGGTCGGCCCGCGCATCTCTTATGTTTACTTAGAGTTTCATGTTTATTCTGGATCTGGTGATCCAGAAGGTAGAAACTGCAGGGGGTACAGTGTTTCCTCTAGGATCTTTTTCAGCAGCGGAGGTGGGCTCTCTGGGGAACCACGCCGGCGTAAACACATGACACATGACAGAGTTTACTTTCAGATCATTCCCATCAGGACATAATGAGCAACGTGGGATTAGTGACTATTGCTCTTACAATGGCAATACACTGAACTGATTTATTTTCTCAAAAATATTTTGCCTGTTTAAAGACATAAAAACCCATTTCTCCGAACTTGCATCGTAATGAATGCAATAAAGGATCAACTTTCTTGTCTCCAGAATAACTTTCAGCTCTGTCTGGTCTGCTCAGGTGTATCTTTTCCTGGTGTTTGGTACTCACATGAGGCCCCCCCATGTCCGTCTTAACCCAGCCAGGGTGCAGAGACATGCAGAGGATACCGTCTGTCCCCAAATCTGCAGCGAGACACCTCGTCACCATGTTCAGAGCTGCCTGCAAAAATGACACATTAAACAACCACATGTTAATCTAAATCTTACTCTACAAACAAAACAACAAAATGTATGCAGTGGTCCTCAAAACTATTCATTCCATACTTTTAAAGAAGAAAAAAACAGCTGCCACTGAAATAATAGACATTGTCTTTGAATTGTGATTCAATAGAAGAATTAGAAAAAAACAAGGTAAGAAATAATATTTTGTTGAACAATCCTTTGAGGCAATCACTGCAGTCAGGTGTTTTCTGTAACTACATCAGACTTCTGCACCTGTTGGCAGGTATTTTGCTGTTCACCAGCAAAGTGCTCTCATTGGTCCAGGTCCTTTTGTTTTTTCAACTTGATAAAATTAAAAACAAAAGTCTTATTTCACCAAACTATAGCAGAGCAAATTTCCATTCATTATTACTTTTTTCAGTCCTCAGTTATTCTGACTATTATAAATTTTGTCTTTTCTTTAATGGAAGGGTGTGGATCATTTTAAAGGAGGCCCGTATATTGGTATACATGGTTGGAAAAATATATATATACGTTATGTACAACCCCAGTTTTAACAAAGTTAGGATGATGTGTGAAATGTAAGTAAAAACAGAAGGTAAGGATTTTCAGATCTTACTACCTCATATTTTATTCCCAGTAGAACATAAACATCATATCATATAATGACACTGAGACGTTTTATTTCAAGGAAAGTACTAACTCCTCCCTGAGCAGCGGTTCAGGGGTTTTCACGTCCTGAAGATCCTATGTTGTCTGCTTTTTGTCACTGGTAGGGTCATCCACAGCATCCTCCAGGGGAGGGATCCGACAATCTCTTGACTGAACATGTGTCCCAGGGCCCTCTAGGGTTAGGGCCTTCAGATTCCTCTTCCTTCTGAATCTTTTTATGGTATTGCACACTGTAGATGTTGAGATCCTTAAAGTATTCAAAATTTTACATCAAGGATCATTTTTCTGAAATTCATCCACAATTTTTAGACCCAGTTATTCTCAGACTGATGAAACTCTGTCCATCTCTACATCTGAGAGGCTTTGCCTTTTTAAAATGCTGCTTTTATTACCTGTCATGTTAACCTATTTAGTCGTCAAACGCTCCTCCAGTTGTTTTTTTCCAGCTTTTTTTGCTGCCTCTGTTCCAGCTTTTTACAGATGTGCTGCTGCCATCAGATTCAAAATGAGCTCATATTTTCCATAAACTGTCTCATTTTCAACGAAATAAAGTTAGAAAGAATAAAAAGTTCCTTCTTATTCACTATGTCTCTAGCCCATCAGGGAGCACTGGTGAGCTTCTAAACGGTGAAACCTGACAAAGGCATATTTCCTGCCTGATGTGTGTCTATGTTAGGTGTGTTCTGACCTTGGAGGTGCGATAGGCATAGCTCTTCATTTTAGCAGCTTCACCACAGTTCAGCTCGATGGAACCAAGGATGGAGGAGACATTGATGACGGCTGCTCTGTGGATCCCCATCCCGACTGACTGAGCTGCAGCCGTCTGCAGCAGAGGGAGGAACGCCTGAGGACAAGTCAGAGAGGAGGAGAAATACAAGCAAAAATATTAAAGGTCAGAAAGAGGAAACAGACACAGCATTAAACATGACAGGACAGAGGACAATCTGAGCATTAAAAAGTTATATCCATATGGTAAACACTTTTGGGCCAAATCTGTGCGGCTTCTGGTGCTCAGCTATGGCACCGGTGTTTTGTAGAGACACATGTTGTCCAGGTGTCCGTTGTTACGCTTGGATGCAGTAAAATCTGCAGGTGTGGACCACATCTGGGCAAAATATTTATTGCCATCTGGGATGACTTCCTGTTTTCTTCTATAAATTAAAACATCTTTTAAAAAGACTTGGAACATGACTTATTTGTCAGGAAATCAGTGTTTGAACCGTTTCCCTGTTTCTAAACTTATTAGCACATATTCCAAACAAAAGACCAGCTTTAAAAACAGAAAATGCAAAATAACTACTGATCCTTTAGTTATTCTTAAATTTGATCTAATGGATAACCATGTGTCAAGCTTTACAAATCTACAACAATTACGGAAAATGATGTGGAAACTTTGTGGAATCAAGTTCAACTTCAGGCCATTTTGTCGAAACATTCAGAATCTCAATGGTAATGAAATATTGAAACAATGGATATTCACAATGAAAAATTACTTCCTGAGCTTAGGAAACAATAAAAATAAATAAGCACAAATAAATATATAAGAGCTTGTTTCTTTGTGAATGACACATCACAACCAGTTAAGTTCTTCCATTTTCTCCGGCATATGACCAAAGCCACTGTTTATCTCCGCTGTGGGATGCAGCTCTGCCTCCACCTGCTGACCACACCGAGCAGAGGGCTTCATTATCTCTGCTGAAACTCTGCACCCGTCCCAGGACGCACAAGTTCAGAGTTTCCACCATAAATGTGTTTAGTCTGCCTCAGGAAGATTCTGTATGGAATAATGTGTGTTGGCACAAATGACTGGGAATCTCTAACCAGGAGTAACACAACCCCACAGCACCAAAGTTTATGGCACTTTCAATGATAATAATTATAAAAATAATTAACTTTATTTATTTATATAGCACTTTTCATGCAGAAAATGAAATACAAATTGCTTCACAAAATCAATAAATGCAATAAATGATCACCCTAATCTTTCCCTTTGTCTTCCCTGAGTGCAGGAAAATACTTTAACCCAAGCAAATGATTACGCATCTGGTTTTGAAAAAACGCCTACAACATGAAGCTTTCAGCAGGATATCAGGAAACAGAGCTCTGTCTGATGTCTCACTAAAGTCCAAATTAAATATAAGAAGGAGACAAAAACGTATGTCCAGGTTTTTTCCAAAGACAGCCCCACACCATCTGTCTGATACGACCTCATCAGGCAGGAGGAGCTCATGTCAACACCCAGAGCAGAGGAGGGACATGAACTTTCTTATAACACAGATTGTGTTTGTGGTAACATAAAAGCTCCTACAGTCTCAGTTAGGTGGAAATGAAAAGCTTCAAGTTTTAAAATCATCCATCAGCAATATTCACCCACCTACCGGATTCATATCATAGACTAGTTGTGGCGATGTAGCCTGAAGGAATACTAACCCAACTGCTAAACAGTTGGGACAGTGTGTAAAATGTATAAAAAACAAAAACACAATTCAACTATTTACTAATCTCATCAACCCATGTTTTACTGACTGAAAATACCAACAGTTTTTTAAACTGAGACATTTTACCATTCAGTGGAAAATATGAGCTCATTTTGGATCCAATGGCAGAAAGTTGGAAGCGTTGGAAAAGTATCTGGTACAAAAAAAAAAAAACATCTGGAGGAGCATTTAGCAACTGATTAGGTTCATTGGCAACAGGTCAATAACATGACTGGAGCATCTCAAGGAACCAGAAACTATGATGTTAAGATGGACAGAGGTTCCCCGATCTGAGATAAACTGTGTCTAAAAAAATGTGGAGCAACTTCAGAAAAATGTTCATCAATGTAAACTCATAAGGACTGTGAAGATCCCAACTTCTACAGCGTGTAATACCATAAAAAATTCAAAGAGTGAGAAGGAATCTCAGTGTGCAGGATGAAAGCCTAGAAGCTGTGATCCTCAGGTAGCACTGGATTAAAACCCGATTATCTAGTAAAGATCAACAAATGCAGGTTGAAGCTCTATCATGCAAAGAAGAAGCCAGATGTGAACATGATCCAGAAACATCACTGTTTTCTGTGGACCAAAGCTCATGCTGTACCTTTGTTACAAAGAGTGGAGTGACACTGTTGACCTGGAACATCCTCATCATGGTCTCCTGGGTCACATTGTTGATGTTCGTAGAGAAACCAACAGCAGCGTTATTAATCAGACAGTTCAGGCCACCGTTTCCCAGGATGGAACGAACGTTGTCCAGGGCCGAGCTGACGCTCTGCTCATCCACCACATCTAGGAAGGAACAAACCAAAAATGAAATTTTATATTGTACAATATGTTTTTTCTCCAGTATTATTTATTGCTGCAATCTATTGGTTTCCTTAGCTATACTATTATTTATCAGTTGGCCTGGGTTAGCAATGACTGGATCACTATGAACTGATGATGTTTGCAAAGTACCTTAAGATGAATTTGTTGTGAACTGGGTTGCACAAATAAAGCTAAATTGAATTTTTTTCTTAACCTGGCCCAAGACATAATGGGCAGAAAATTATTCTTCTTTTTTATCTGAAGTGTATATTTGGCTCTTTAACAAAACATAAAAACAAAAGAAAACCCATTTACATAGATGTACCATTTACTACCATGTGACATGTAAGAATAATTGCAGTGTAAGAGGTATCCACCAGGAGGCAGAAGACATGCATCAGATTATATACAACAGGGTTTGGAGCAAAGGTTAACCATAAAGTGAGGTAACAGGTCAGTCAAGCTGAAATGAAATGTTTGAAGTATAAGTTGTTTGGAGGTGTAACATGTTCACCCAACACGATTCTCCAAATAGAATATATCTGTAAATTATGTACTGTTCATAAAGAACACAAAAAAAAATCCTGTGAAGGCTCAAAGTTATATGTGAGTGAATAAGAAGTGAGAATAGAAAGAGTGCACTCACCTAATGCGACCACATGAACATCTGGATGGGTCCTGGAGAGTTCTTGCAGAGCCTCAACAAAGAAGGAGATGGTGTTACTCAGGTTTTAAATCAGAGAGGAACAAAGCTGTGGTTGATAAAACTACAGAATCGTGTTTATATCTTCACACATCTATTTCAGTTTTCCATGACACAAGCAGGTCGTACAGTTTGATTATCAAATGTCACACTTCAGTTTTGGAAGTTTACAGTCTTTCCAAAACTTCTCTGCTGTTTCCCAGACCATGGCCCTGCAATTTATACATGTAGACTTCACACATTATTTGAATCAGCTAAACTTTATTGCCTGTCCCATGTTGACGACAGTAATGCCCCAGTAATAATAAGTACAACAGATTTGAGCTTACAAGGTGAATTAACATGTGCAGTGGAAGTTGTTTGGTCTGTTTAGAATGCAATTCCTCCAGGAATGAGTAAAGAAGTTAGTAACGTCTGATGAGAAACCGTGCTCAATAGTCAGAGACAGGAACATCATTGTTTCCTCATTTCCATGGAAACTAGCAGGTTCTTCATGAATCACATGTAATAAAGGCAGTGTTAGAAAGCATATTAGTAGAGTTTTTGTAGAGCTGCAATAAAACTTGAGATCAAACAGCAACAATAAGACATTATGATTTGGGCTGCTCGCTCCCAGAGGGATGAGACGTCTCTGTAACCAGCTTTCACGTGAAACAGCACGTGTTTGTGTGGTTTCTCTTGAAGTGGAGAAATAAGCAGGAGCTCCATTCTCTTGTAGTTGCTTGGGGTTTGAGCTGTGTTTGGGTTGGATGCCAGTGCTTGGTAGTCTTTTAGCTTAGATTCTCTCCATTACTTTGGCACAGGATCTCTTGCTCCACCCTGTACAGGTGAAACTGTGATGAAAAGGTTCAAATCTGGTACCTGTTCAATTATGACTTGGATACTACTGAGGGGAAAAAGCAGCGTTTAAGTTTCTCTGCTCAAAATTCAAGTGCTTCATTGTATTTAGCTTGAAAGCGATTTTGCTTAAAGTAATTGGGTAAATCACCTGGAAAAGACTAACTCTGTCACAGAGAACATGACAGAACCTCAGCAAAACCTGTTTACAATCTGCTGAAATATAACCTTTTAGAAAGCACCTGTTGTGGCCTGTCACATAAAGGACCTCTGAATTTACTAAATAAGTGTGCTGTGAACCTGCTAACCACATTAAAATGCTTCCAAGTGTAAATCATAAACAGCAAACGTATTTTTTCTATAAAAAAAATTATAGCTTTATGACATGAAATTCCTTCAAACAGATACAGGGGATGCTAAAAGAGCAACAAAACATCCTGACTTTTGTGGGGCTTATATTCCAGGGGGTTCTTAAATTTTATTCATTTTTTTAATCTACAAAAGCCTTTTTACATAAAATTCTCAAAAAATATATGTAAAAATGAGGTTGGACATCAATATGAAGACTGAAAGCTGCCGTGACAGAACAGGAGAGAATTTAGGGAATATACATTTGGCTTATTTGAGTTTTAACGCTGCTTGTGGGTCCCTGAAAAACAACTAAACAAACAAACAAACAAACAAACAAACAAACAGAAAAGCCTTTCAGATAATCAGCTGACGTAATTAGCATATCTGAGCGTCCCACACCAGGAATGTGTTGTGTTTCCTCTGTAAATGTTAAAGAGAAGAAAGCCGAACCAGAGGATCCAGAGCCTGATTACCGTGGACCCGGACGGGTTACGGGCTGTGGCTATGATGGTTGCCGGTCTGCTGCTGCTCTCAGCCAGCTGTTTGACGAGCTGCAGTCCGATCCCTCTGTTAGCGCCGGTTATCAGCACGGATCTACACAGGCTGGAAGTCATCTTCACAGCAGTATGAGTCCTTTTCTTCTACTTCTGGGTTTATGAAGGAGTTGACGTTACCGCCACCACGTGGAAGGGAAGGAAATTATGATTTCTTACCTTTCACATTTGTTTCTTACCAATGTAAATCGTAGCCTATTTATTCAATGTTTTGAGAAATCTTTATGAATTAAACCTTTACTTTTTTACTTTGGGAAATAAAAAAAATAAAAAAATAAAACATGTTTTTCCACATACATTTTACGCCCCCAGACATTTTTTAAAATTATCTAAGTTAATTTTATCTACAAATAAATTTATAAAATCTGTCATATTTGTATAATGTACATAAAATTTCATAATGTTTTTATCATAACGGTTTTCTCATAATGGTTTTCTCATACTCTCCCATTGGGGGGGGGGGGGGGGGGGGGGGGGGGGGGGGGGGGGGGGGGGGGG
>JAVQJG010299850.1:0-13060 GCA_036024015.1 Craterocephalus amniculus | reverse complement strand
CCCCCCCCCCCCCCCCCCCCCCCCCCCCCCCCCCCCCCCCCCCCCCCCCCCCCCCCCCCCCCCCCCCCACAGCAAGGTTTATATCATCCACCTTTTCCCTGAATTTCAATTAATTTGTGAGAATTTATTCTTTAAAAAAGGTTACTTTTTGTGTGTGCACCTAAAACTGCAGGTGTAGAGCCAGCTAATGTACACTAACACTCGGGAAACACTCAGTGTGCAGCTGGGTGTTATTATGCATATGTGTGCAAGAAAAGCATGGAGGAGGAGGGAGGATTTTTCCATCCTTTAGTCAGTTGAGAAGCTACATTTCGCAGCCAGCAGATTTTGATCCCTTTCGAAGCGCCGGTGGAATTAGCATGCAGAGGGGAGTGCAGAAAGGTGCTCTGGCCCTTAACTCAATCTCTCCCTCTGCTCATCCACAGGTAAAAGTAATGGATTGTAGCTGGGGCTGGCCTCAGTCCTGTCGCGTCACGCCTGCTAGCACAGCCAGCTAGCCAGCCAGGCAGGAGGGGCCGAGCTGTAGGCTCTGTTATTTAGCATCCATTCCACAGTTCCACTCGCTAACTCTGAGGCCAGCTGTCCAAGCACACCGAGCCTGGAGGACGGCAGCGCTGCCTTAACTGAGAGGTGACACCCCTATCCACGTTCTTTAACAGACCACCACCATGGGCCAGCGTGCCTGAATACCAATGTATTATGGTAACAATAATAAACTCTTTTGGATGAGATGGAAGACTCAGGTGAAATAAAAAGGAATTTTAAATGAGTGAATTTGCTTTTGTTTTCAATATTTAAAAAGTTCCTGGGTTGGAACATACAAATCAAGAATATTGAGGCCCCAAAAAGATCTTTATTTGATTTCACTCACACCTGATATGTAATGAGAAAGCCATAAACTTCCTTTGATGAACTCAGACTACTAAAGTAAACTCTCTTAGCACAACTTCTCCTTCTTCACTTCCAGCTGTAGAAAGCATCAATTTAAAGGGAGCGGGATCAAGCGTTCATCACTGTGAAGCCATGTGAAAAGACACAGATGAGACTGGATTTCCAGTGCAAGCACAAATCTCCCAACTGTGCACACTGATGGAAAACCATATCGTAGGTTTTTATGATTTAGGCTTCATCCACACCAAGACGGATCCTGTAAAGATGAAATCGTCTCCAGAAAGGTGCGTGTCAACTCTGAAACTCCTGAAAACGCTGCAGAACATATACAAGACCTGCAAGTAGTGCCGAAATGCTGGCACAGAACACACAACAGCAGAATAAGACCGGGAGTGTGCAGAGAAACATTAGAGGATGGTGAAGAAACATGCCGAAAAGACGACATCGGAAAATTTGGCTATAAAAGTCATCATGCTCAGCAATTTTGCAGCTCGAATACAAACTGTCCTCATCCAGTGGATGGCGGTGTTGCTATGGCATCATCAGTTCAGGAGAGATAAGATGGGGTACACAAAAGCAAAACAGTGATATTTTCATATTAATTCACTTTGGGTCCCTGCTTAAAGAAATTATTCTTGTTTCTATGTGAATGTTACATCTTAACGAGAAACTTAAACTCATCTCACATAGATCAGTAATGTGTCGTTCGTGAACGAGTCGATGTAAACCCTCTTCGGCGGAGGGTCGAGTCGGCCGTTTTATCACACTGGACTGAAAGAAACAAAATGCATAAAAGGAAAATGTTTGTGGGAAAATCACAAACGTGTATAGTAGCATTTTATAGCTTATAATGCAAATATAAAAAGCAGCTTTATTTTTACATATTTTATTTATATATCAAACAAACAATCACATAGAAAAGCAGCAATGTCTCAGCTGGTTTTTGAACAACTATTTAAAAAACAGTCATTAGATGCCACAAACATTTTGATCCACCATAAGTAACAGCTCCTGGCCACTAGAAGACAGGGAAGACACATCAAGTTGTGTTAGTCCTCCTGTTCACTAGGAGGCAGCACTTCAGTCTGCTTTTCATTGAAATGGTCTTTCCCACTACTCTCCCTCTTCCTCAGAAATCACGCTTCCCTGTAATTGTTTTGATTGGTTGAGGAATAAGAAATGGTTATTGAGTTTTTTGGTTTTGTTTTTTTCTTGTTTGCACACATTTTCCTTCAAATTGTCAGTTTTCAACCATTTCTTCCTGCACAAAATGTGATGGTAATGTACCTGAACTATGCATGCTGTAAAGTTTTTAATCCCAACTTTAGTTTTACTTGGTCTATCAACAACATCTTAGAACTGGTTTATAGATTGAAGTCTGCACTGTCAACAGAAGTCAAAAGAAACTCTTACTGCTATATATTCTTAAATATTTTTTTAAATTAACCCCAGAGGTTAAGATAAGACTCTCTACAGTGAACGAGACGAGTTGGCCAACATCAGGATGAACCAGATCTTCAGAGGGCCAAACTTTATTTTGATGGGCATTCCACCATGTGGACCATCACATTCAAAGAAAAACTACAATCGTGTAAAAGAAGAAGAGGTATGAGGCAGCTTCATGGAAGACAGAGTTGCAGAGACAGACGGAGAAATGGATTTAATGTAAGATTTTTAAAAATATTTATATATTAACTCAATTCTGATTTGGGAGCCAAAGGAGCCGAATCTTTGAAAACACTTTAACTTGTCACTTAAAGTGGACATTATGTTAAAATTATGATTTTAGCTTGCCTTTAAATGCTTTCTTTGCATCTGTAATGCTTTTAATCTTTTATGTAAAGCACTCTGAATTGTGCTGAACAGGAGATGTGCTTTACAAATAAACATGCGCTGCCTAAAACAAGCAATTTTTGGCCATGCAGTTCTTTTAATTTTCACTTGGCAATTTTCACTCATAATTTTGGTCTACACAACTTATGCAGATGTTTTGCTATTTTATTCAACTATTTAAACTAAAGAAGAAGAAACTAAAGCAGCATATATTTCTGCTCCTAAATGCTACATAGACAAAAAAAGGAGATAATAAAAAATCAGCCTTGAATCCAACCATGACTACACAATCCTGCACTGAAATGCTCCAGCATCCATTTGCACATGTAGATACATGCAGAACGAAGGGCTGGAACTGCGTAATGTGTCCTGACAGTCAGCCAGTCCTCACAGTGCATCAGTCCTATGTGTTGATGGGCATGTAAATGTCAAAGTAAGTGGATGTGCAAATGAATGTGCAAGACGGGGGAATGTTGATGCTCACTCAGTGCAGGACAGCCACACCAAACTGACAGCTGTCTGTGAATCCTGGTGTTGGAGAAGCCTGAGCTTCTTAATGAATGTGTGCTGCCATCAACTCAATCTCCACCAAAACAGATGAGCCATACCCAGAAAAACATGAAATGCACAGCAGGATAAGCTCAAACGCCAAGCAACGCCTGACAGAGAACAGCTCTTTGGACCACAATATCAATAAAGACAAATAAGGAAAAGGAGGTCATGCAACGGTGTTTATCAAACCATGGTGTGTGTGCATCAGTTGAGCAAACTGCTAAATGATTTAAGATCTCAGGAGGAGGAAGTTTGAAAAAGGAAGACAGCATCTGCCAAAAACTAAGCGAATCAACAAAGAGAAGAAGACAAACGCTGGAACTCACCAACAGGGATGTGATGTTATTTACTGAGCATCAGTTGACTGTCAAATGCTGCTAATTGGGATGACAGTTATAATTCAACCACAAAGCTCATGCAGTGTGCAACACTGTTTACGGTAGTCCTTTTCCATGAAGCAAATGATGTCTCACAGGAGGGTCGTCTGATCCGCAAGAGGGAAGGCCTGAAAAGAACAGCGCTGCCCAGGGCACACTCGCTGTCTATTAAAGTGAGTGAAGCAATTTGAATACGTTTCACACCTAGAGAGAATTAAGAAAATGGAAAAATAGCCCGAATGGAAGTTTTTTCTTTAAGTTTTTCCACCATGCTGTGTTTCCCATAGTGTTTTCTCTAGCATCGGGAGAGGTGTGTCAGTCTGGATCTGTTCTGCCGGGGAGCTGTGGACAGGTTTTGACAGCTTCTGCTTGGACACAATGCTGGACGTTCAAATGCATTTTTAAGCGTAGCTGTGGCATTTTAAGAGGCGTGGTTCTCTTATGAAATGTTACTGAAATTGGCACAAGATGGCTCTGGTTCCATTGCTCATTAACTAACAGTTGGCAGCCGTCGAGTTTCTGCCTTCCAAGATTCACTTTTTCTTCTTCCGTATATTTAAACATTTAAAACGGAGTTTACAACTACTTAAGACTATAATGTACTTATAGATTCATCATTTCATTTTTTGGATCCATTACAATAAACTTGCATGTATCATTTCATAAATATTCTGATACAGTACATTTACTGCAAGAGTTCTTTGCAGTTTCTGTTTTAGCTCCTGAATCTTTGACTGTGTTGAACTAAAACAAACTCAAGGCCTCCTGAAACCATGGGTCTTGATCGTCTTTTTAAATGTATAATAGTACATTTTAGCTAAAGTACAAGCAGAAATACACTAGATTAGATTTTTAGTTTTTTCCCATCTTAATTTTGGTGCAACAGAGCAGATTCTGTGACGAATTTCTTTCCTAAACACAGTTTTATGCAACAGCTCTGCAAGTATAACTTAATCATTTTTGCTATTTTTTAAGCTGCTAGGTCAAATTGATTTTTTTTTTGCATAAGAATGATCAATATCAGTACATTTATCCACCCATCTATGGCTCCGTATATCATTTAAATCCAATGAGAGTATTTAGTCCAAGAGCCATGACTTTGTGAGCTTGGCTTTAGTGGTTTGCCAACATAAATCATCCAATCAGGATTAGACTTTTCCAGCAGTCTGTTATCAGGTGGATATTAAAAAAAGTAAGTGTGAATGAGACACCAAACTATAACCTCAGACTTTTGCTATCATTTGGGCTGGAAGAACCAAGCTGTACATGTAAACACAGGACTGTTTTTCACTGTTTCTACTGGTCAGGAGGACTCTTAACACCCAGCTTGAATAGTGCTTATATGTGCTCTTTAAACAAACCCTGGTCTGCTTCCACAGATAGTTTGGCTTGTATGGAGCAGCATTGACACTTATTTGCATTCAAGAAGAAAACTCTGGTCCGCTTAAAAACCAATGCTATCTCTTTCTAGTAAACCCTGGTGCTAAAAACATCCAGAGAACCAAAGTGGAAGCGACGCAGAGCACGATGCAGAGCACGATGCAGAGCACGACATAGAGCATGGCACACCACAGTATAAAAAGAAACCAGACCAAATCAGATTTTCAGTGGTCTTTTCAGGGAACACTGCCCCCTAGTGAGAAGTTGTTGTCCAGGTAGTTTGGTGTATTTGATTAATACAACAAAGGGTGTTTCTGGTATTTCTTGCCCAATTATAACCTACTGAAAGGTTATGGATGTGCCCTAAAATTCATTTTAAAACGTACAAATGAACACAGATGATAAAAAATGTCTCTACGTTTTCCGTAACATACATGTTTGCTCACAGCTAACTGACTTTAGCCTGTATAGTGTTTTTTCCGAGCTGTTGGCTGAACAAAGTGCAGCTGAATGAGGAGAGCAAATTAACCAAAATAAGTGACGTGCAGAAGGAAAAGCAAAAAAGTGTTGGTGGTTTGGAGCGTAGCCGGTAACAAGAAAGGACGAAAAGAAGAAAAGAGGTGAGACAAACATTTAAGTTATTTTGTAAAACATATCAGCAAAACTACCATTTAAAGTCAATCACTTCAAATGTGCAAAAAGCAAAAGGGATTTGGTTGCAGGAAAAGATTATTTAAAAAAAAAGGTATTTTCATGAAGAAAAAAAAATCATTAAAAGCAAATTAAACTTGCATGATTAAACGTATTGAGTTGCATTAAAAATGAAAAAAAATTGGGCTTGTGGAAATTCTAATTGGACTGTACCAGCCACATTAGCTGCTGATCAGGCTGTAACATCCACGTTGAGAATCACAGGGAACTGATGTGCAGTTGCATGAGGCCAGTTATCCTTCTACATTGCTGCAGCTTAAAATATTTTCTGGCAGACATATTTGGCAACAATTTCCATGTTGCATCCTGCAACGTTACATTTACCAGCTTCATGAATCTGCACGTCTACAGTAACCCTCTGCACTTTAAAAAAAACTCCAGATCAAACAACAGTACACAGTGTTTCACGGTAATATTAATTAAAAGGGATTTGAACTATGCAGTTTACCACACTGGTCACTGGTTTTGATGCTCGATGTATATAAAATCCTAAAGCAGAGAAAAATAACCATTTTTTTCCATAAACACAACAACACAGACTCATCCCATTTTCCCCAAATTCATCTCTCGTGTAGTGAAGTGAAACAAGAAATGTCGCTGCTCACTTAAGGTGACAAACAAAAGCACAGTCCATTAGTAACAGCACGCAGAGACACACTGCAACATTAACAAATACAATCGTGTTGAGCAGCACATGTATTTTTCATTTTTCCTGCCATTGCTTCATAAAACCAGAGTCACGCCGCTGCAATCATACTGCAAGACAAAATGAATTTGAAGAGCTCGCTGTGTGTGTCTGCCTTCCACGCTGCCTTAACTTCTGCTCTGCCTCCTCACCGGCAGCAGAATTAAACCACACACTGCAGCAGTGGATAAAGTGGAAACCATCCCCATTAAAAGTGATAATAAGCTGTGTGATAAAGCCATGTTTGCAAAATTTGCAATACATGTGTCATTTAACATGATGCATGAGTATTAGTGTAATGGATGTCAGGCTTTTGACATGTGCATTATAGCGGGCTGTATGGGCTCTGATCTGGGAACCTAAGTGGGTTTCAATGTTTTCTGCCCAATAATGGCAAAAGAAAAACAAAAAATGCATTATCTCATGCGCAAAAAGGAAATGAGTATTACATCTGAAATAATAAAAAAGCAACATCTTCAGTTTCACTCGTCTAATTTGTTGTGTTAGGAAGAGATGGTAAAAATGTCTACGTTCTGTGACCGCCCCTCCATCTGGAACCGAGCGCCGCAGCTTAAACTTTTCCATCGACTAAAAATCTGTCACACAGCAACCCCTCCATTCCTATTTTTTGTTCAATTGCCCGATACGCAAGCAGCAATGACAGTCATCTCAGAATGTCATCTGAGCGAACAATTAACAGAGCAGCAAAAATGTGAGGTCAGATATAATTAACATATGTGCTGCTCAGCTATAATTGCTCAAGTCTAAAGCAAGTAATTAAATCATTCAAAGTGAGCCATGCAAACAATGAGCGGTGGAGTTTTTCTGCAAGAAGGGGTGGGCGGGTGGGGGGCTTTGCTCTTCTCCGTCACACCACCCCTGAGACCATCACCGCATATTTGTTACATAGACACACGAAATGAAGAAGTAATGGCTGCTCCGCTTGTAATCATCAAGCAGAGATGGCCAGCATTGAGGAGGATGCACTCGAGGGGGGAAATGGTGCTCCCTCCCATGAGGCAGGAGAGATCCCTCATCTCTCTCTGTTTTTTTAAAATTCTTTCTCAGGAGTCAAAGAAGTTCAGTCACATGCTTAAGGTGCTCCTAACTGACAGCGTAGAGAAACGCTCATTATGATACATGCATCAGGCCGGCCTGTCAGACCCAAGGAGGTGGAGGGGAGCGGCATTAAGCAAGTGGCAGGAGCATTATCAGTCTATATTTCACAGGTGTCAGTGGGGACTTGTCCCCGTTTTGTCCTCTGGGTGTCATTTATTAAATGAAGGAATGAAAGGGATGTTTAAGCTAGAAATACAAGCCTGCTTGGACAAGGGATTATACGTTGTCACAGGAAGAAAAATTGCATTTGAACCTCAGATGCAAAGTCGAGCCTCCGGGGAATTTCATTAATGTATTGTCCTAACAGCTATTCAAAGTCATATATAGCGAGCATGCAGACAGAGCCGTGTTCTGGGCTGAGGGCTCATTCACACCACGCTGCACAACAGCTACATTTTTGAATACATTAAATTCATTTTCATTAGGAAATGCTGCTGTCAGTGGATTTGCTTGCCTCGCTCTGCTTTCACACTGAGGTCAAGTCTTGACATGAATCTGAGCGGTTCACCAGTTGCAAACCATTTGACACTTCCGACCTTTGAGCGGGAAGCGAGAGAACAAGAGAGTGCAAAATAGAGAAAGCTACCATTTCAGCTACTTGGATATCAAAGGGCTAAATTAAACGGTGAAATGCATTTTATAGCTGACCTCCAGGATGAGGAAAAAAAGGATGTTTTCTGATCAGAAACAGCTGTTCTTAAAGGGTCACTCTTTGTTGCCGTTTTTTTATTCCTTCCCTTCAGTGTATTTAGACATTTGTTCATTTAAAGTTTAAGCTCTAAATCCATGAAATGCCTCGTTTGTAGTGTAGGTTTCTTCTTCCTTTTACTTAATGACATCACCATGCAACTCATTTGTATAAAGGCTACACGTGGCCTTATTTTGCGCATTTAAAACATTGACTGAACAGCATACTAAGGCTGTAATGATACCTGTAAAAATATTGAAATAGTGATACTCAAAGCCTCGATCCTGTCTCACAGTGTCAGGAGGTAGTATCACCAGACACCCTAAACTCAGTCTACCAGTCATCACTGTTGGCAATGTCCTTCACTAACAGTTTACAAGCCATTTGTAATTTAACAAACTCACCGTAACTATTCCATATAAGTATATAGTTACCAGTAATGGGCTTAAGGTAGTTCCTCATGGAGGGGGGGTCGTGATGAGATCACATACACAATTAACTCATGGTGCAGCAAGTACAGTACCAGCGGAGCCCCAAAGCATGCTGGGAAATATTCCAGCACACCGATCAGCAGGACCAATGGATCTAACAGCTTTTTCTGGGCGGGCCAAGCCCCGGCCAATCAGAAAACAGCACCACTGCATCAGGCTGGCCTTTTTGTGTAGGATACCTTAGGGTTGCACTGCTGAAAACGGCCCGACGTCACCATCTTTGATGCACTCGGCAAAATAAACATATACACAAAATAAACAGACACTGCAGAAAATCTAATGTTTTAATTGAAAATGGTAACTTATAGTCGTTTTTCTGGCTGTACCACCCAGTCAGACAGCAAGAAACACATGGAGTATTATTAAAAATCATGGGGACAATGCCATACAGTAAGTTGCCAGATGAAACAGGGCGCTTGTGGTTAGCAGCAAAGATAAACCAAGATCTACAGGGATAAAATCCCTCCTTCAGCAGCCCGCTTTCTGACTAGCTTTTGGCGCTAGCTAGCATGTTAGGAAAGCTTCTCTTCCTCACAACAGTCTACTCAATAGGCTATTTCTTATAAAAAAAACAATAAAAATACATTTAAGGCAAATAAAAGTAAATAAAAGTACAACTAGCCAACTAGCTGTGTATCAGACAGCTAGCTAGCTAACATTACAGGAAACACGAGCTCCCTGGATGCCAGAGTTTGGAGACTTTGGACTGCAAATTACTTAAACTGCAGATGAATAATGAGATAAAGATGATATGGAGGAATGTTGTGAGCGAAAGGCTGAAACAGCAGATGTTGCAACAAGTACATCAGAGAATCAGACTTGTGCTCAGTGGACTGAAGGCCAGGCGAACAGCTGCATGAGTGTGGCACATTGTGGATTCATACTGAAAAGAGAAACTCAGAGAAATTAAGTTAAAGAAGATACTGTGGTCAGTGAACACTCAGCGGCCAGTCGGATTGATTTGGTGAAGTGGAGCTGACTCTCTTTGTCACCAGCATGCTCACACAAACTGCATCATCAAGAAGACATGCCCACAAGTGACTGCAAATTGCAAAGTTGATCAATTTCATCAACTCACTTCACAGCTGGAATGAAACCAAGCTAAAACATTTACTTTTCCAAGTGTGCATTTGTGGTTTCACATCTAAGCTGCTTGGTTAAAGCCAACCTGGCTCTGTTTGCCCCGTTATTACGGCTCATTTAAGCCGATCGGAGACCTGTCAATCCGCACGCTCAGCAGACACACCCCCGGCGTCTCAGAGCAGAAAGCACTGCTCCTTCTGTTATGACTCAAACCTAATATTACACACTGGCTGCTGTTTTAATCATTCATGTTTGGCTGAGTGCTTAATAACACGTCCCTCTGCGATGTGACAAACTTTACAAGTAGAATTTTCTGTGGTCACATGGCTCACTTTGAAAGCCTGAAAAACTGGGTGAACAGAAAGAAGGACCTGATTGAGATTCAGTCATCTTGTAGCAATTTTAGTAGGATTTCACAGCAGAACAAGCCTCTTTAATGCCACAGCTATGCTTAAAAAAGGCATTGGAACTTGGGAGTATTGTGTTCATGCAGAGGCTGTCAAAGTCGATCCAAAACTCCCCAGCATAACAGATCCACACTGACATCCATGTCTTTATGCTATAGAAAACACTAAGGGCAACCCAGCATGATAGAAAACTTATGGAGAAACTTTTAAGCAGGCTAAGTCTGGAACAATGTACAATAGGAAAAGAAAGACTTTTCCCACTCTGGCTTTGCTGTTTTTGATAAAAAAATATGAAGAAAATGGAGGCAAAAATTAATCAAAACACAAATAATAATTATGGTGCAAATTTGCTGTTTCTATTTGTATTTTCAAGCACAAGCAACAACTTCAGCTTGAATGGGGATACTTAGATATTCATTTCTGCCCAAGCAGGACATAAAATATAAAACAAACATCTCCATTCATAAATTTGAGAAACTGGTACTCTTCCTCTTTGGACAGTGAGAGGAATCACAGGCATCAGGAGAGAATAAATCCTCCACAGAGGGAGGAATGAGTCCTTCCTGAGGATTTGTTTCTGTCAGATGGAGAAAGGCGCTGGCAACTTCTGACATTATGTTCCCAGCGGAGCAAGGATGAGGTCAAAAGCAGTGCATCATCTTTTTTTTTGGTTAACTTTTTCAACTTGGCTACAGAATATAGAGCCTTCTTACACTCTGTCTTCTTTTCATAACAAACCGATATGCTTTCAACCTGTGTGAGCCAGGGACCGAGGCCTTCCTGAGCAAACTCAAAACACTTTGTGCCTGCTCTGTTCTTGACATTTAAAACCATATGAAATGAAAAGGGATCCCAATTAGAGCTGTAGGAAGCATGAGGCCCTCTTGGTTCTCTTCATAACTAACCCGTTTTAACATTTCCCCCCACAAAATGCCTTGAAAATTGACCTTCTCATTCAGCGAGCGGTGATAAAAGCTGCCTCAAGTGCCCTCAGATCAAGCTATTTTGATAGGCGTCTGCAAGAAACGAAAAAAAATATATAAAAGCCAAAGAGGGAATAATGGCTAGCAGAGGCAGCACGTTGAATTTAATGTCCCACATTCTCTCAATAAAGAAACATGGCATTAACTACTAGGTATTAATGTAAATCACAGCAGTGGAAGACAGTAATAGCCACTTTACGACAGGTGATTATTACCGAGGCGATTGTCAGAGGATTGACACTGAACTGAATTAGTCTAAAAATATAAAATAATGTCAGTACATCCTTCAGAGTTAGTGACAAACACACAGCAGTTTCTTAACAGGGTAGTGTAAAAGGGGGGTGCAAAGCAATAGAAAAGCGGGCTATATTTAAACTTCCGAGTGCCAAAGCAAGAGTGTCGTCGGATCACCTGTTGAAGAGCATTCATTTCAGCAGGGGAACAAAGGTCAGCATCCTTGCTGGAGCTTTGATTGGCAGGCGGGGGAGCTTGATGCCCACAGCAGCTGCCCAGCGGAGCAGGCGACGGTGGCGTGTGGCTTGGCTGGGCCACATTTCTGACTCGATGCTGACTAACTGAGTGTGTCTGCTGACAGTGTGTCTGACTGATAGGATCACCCCGGGAGGTTCTTCCAGGGCCTTTACAAAGTGTCTCTGATAGGCCAGGCCTGTGGCACCGCCGCCAGGACCCGCCAACAAATTAAATTTGAGTCCCGCTAATGCATGGCGTAATCACGGAGCGAGGAGGCGATACATTTTTCAACCAGGTTACCGTGGGCGCAGCAGAGGAAGAAGTCCTCTAAGAAGTCCAGAATCCGAGATGCCGTAAAGCGGCGTTGGAGGAGGAAGGGGGGTTTAAAAAAAAAAAAAAAAAAGAAAGGAATAGCCGAGTGCGACCTCAGCCCAGTGCTGAAAAATCCTCTGCTCAGAAGCCAAGGACTCGTATGAAAGAACAACAATAACACGCCATTATGAGATGTAACATTTTGCGACGACCTGCGTTTCCAGGGGGAAATTTGAAAGAAAAGCAATTTCACATTAAACTATCTGACACAATGCAGGTCTGTGGAGTAGAGGAGGAGGTGGGGGGTGGGGGGTGGAGAGAGGAGCAAGATAGCGCGGAGTGTGTGTGTTTGTGTGAATGGTTAGAGGGGTGGCGGTTGTGGGCATATTAAGGAGCTTCCTAAAAGCCATTGGCCAACTGGAGCGAGGCACACACATCCCCTCCGCCAAGTTAAAAGGGATGGAGAGGATGAAATTTCAAAGCCTCCCCTGCAGACACACATTCTGCTTTGCACACATCAGCACTGAGATGTTCAAATATGCCACTCTGCTGCTCCGGCTTGGTTTCCTCTCCTCTACGCTAGTATCAAGACATGCTTCTGTGATTAATGAGAAAACCCAAAGAAAAAGGGGTCTGCACGCACGTGTGTGTGTGTGTGTGCACGAGAAGAGTCTTTAAGCATATTCAAATGCAGCCCCCTCCCTTTTTTTCCCCCTTTCCCCCATGATGCTTAAAACTGTCCTTAATTAAAAACGGTGGCTCTGAGTCATATTTCTCATGATTACTTGCTGCAGGCGGTGCAAGTGAAAGTCACAGTGAGATAAGAAGGGAAGTGGCACACATTCACCTATTAAACTCCATTCACTTATTATGACCAACAATGCCGCTGTGATTAGCTGGAACATTGACAGTGTTAGAAGACACATTCCAGAAACGCCAACACAAAGACTAACTCCGCTGCCCTTGTACAGACAATACAGTACAGAGCTCTGAGCTGTAGCTCGCTCAGCCTCCAACACGGGGGGGGGGGGGGCGGGGGGGGGGGGGGGGGGGGGGGGGGGGGGGGGGGGGGGGGGG
>JAVQJG010299839.1:0-21174 GCA_036024015.1 Craterocephalus amniculus | reverse complement strand
GCAACAACAGGCTGAATAATTGTACGGTATGCTTACGTTACATGACACAACTGAGAACGTGCCTGGCATGTTAACATAACATTAAGAGTTATTCAGATAACTTTAGCATAAATAACATGCTAAGAAGTTGTGCAAACCATCTGTGTCACTCCCAATAACTAAAATCCGATGAAATCTTCATCCTCGGTGTCACTTTTAAACAACTCCGCTAACTCCAGAGGTAGAAGATGTGGCGCTTCTTCTTCTACATCGCTTACGTCAGCCTCATCCTCATCCCCAGCCTAGAGCACCCTCTTGCGGTTTAGTGTAAAAATAACACATGAAATGATATATCGGTAATAATGTGTTAATAATTTCACACATAAGTCGCTCCAGAGTATAAGTTGCACCCCCGGCCAAACAGCGATTTATAGTCCGGAAAATACGGTAAGAATAAAATTTATGGTTCTTCAAAAATGACAAATTTCACATTGTAACTATCTTATCAAAAATTAGAAGCTGTGCTTTTTCAAAAGGCCATGTAACATTTGATGCTCTAAAGTTTTATTTAGCTGGACCGGAGTAAAATCGGCTCTTTGGATTGTAAAGGTTGCAGAGCCCTGGGTGTCTCTTCCAGGATGATGTATAAAACCAGCTAAGAGACTCGGTGTCTGCAGACACTGTGAGCCTGGTGGATTCAGATGCAAACATTGACGGGCTGGTTGCAGCATTCGGTTGGAGTGGGACAAACCGACAGCAGCGTCTGACGAAAGGCTGCTCAATCTGAACTGTTCATTTGGTTGCTTGATCAAAAAATGTTATATAAAAATATATATATTGCATATTGTGATTGAGGAAAAAGTTATCGAGATATCAAATTTTGTTCATATCGCCCAGCTTTAGTGTCTGGCTTGGTCAGAATTTTACTTTAATGAACCATGTAAAAGTTTCCATTGATATGAAAAGAAACATATTGACAATATGTTAGGAACCTCAAAATGCTGTATTGCAGGTTCTCTGTAAACACGGATCTCTTCCATCTCTCGCCTGAGCTGCTAACTGTCAATCAAAGTTTCTGCCCGCTGCCTCCGCCCCCTGATGACACCCCCGCCTCCTGATCCCCACATCCTCCACCTCAGAGTTTATGGCATTTTTAAAGTTTGGCAGTGGGTAGAGTTACACAAAAAAAAGAGGATGTACTTCGACTTAAAAGCAAAGTAAATGTCATAGCTGTTGATGATGGTTTTGGATTAATGTCCCTGATGTTATCTATTGATGCTCTTTGTGGCTGAGAACAAGATAAGCTAATTAACTGGCTGATCCAACTTCAGTGTCTGCCCCAAAATACTGAGTCAATTCAAATTCAGAAACATTCAGGCACAGATGAAGAAAATATTGAAGTCTTTAGAATTTAAAGATGTGATGGATGCATTGAACCTCCCATCCTTGAAACACCAGCTCATAAAAGGGCTTCTACTTATTCTGCATCATTTCATTTAATCAGAAGCCACACAGAGCAAAAAAGACAGGATCAGCAGAACAAGATGGATATGTCACATGATTCAATGCATTTCATTATTTAATCTTGTTATTTTCTCATCTGTCTGTAAGAGACATAAAGGATTTCTCAAAAGTAAGCCGGCAGTAAGGCCAAACATCCTGCAGGGGCCTCCGTGCTTATTAGAGCAAAGATGAGCTGCGGTTTCTGGCCGCTGCAGAGGTTAAACACAGGAACTGGAACAAACAACTTTTGGTGGCATCGAGTTTGTGAGATCAGATGAATGTTGTGGTGGAGAGCTGGATTTATGCGTTGGTTGTTTTTTGTTTTATTTTCAGATCAAAGGTTCAGAACTTGACGTCAAATCTTAGTGATTAGTCAACAAAAGAAAGAATAGTCCGGTTCCTCCTTTTCCTAGTTTTGCTTATTCATAATGAAAACCACCAGTAATGATCCTAAAATAAGTATTTGTTTTGTATCTTTTATATATGATATATAACTAATATTCATTAGTTGAATCCGTATGAATCCTTTGGGTGGTTAATTTTATCGTGTTAAAACGCACTCTACTGGCTTCAAGTAGCTCAAAATCTAGCCAGGTGTTTGGAGGTTTGTCTCCTCCAGCTTCGTTTTATTCGCTGCCTATTAAATCCATTAGTTTTTATCTTCATTTTAAAGTATGCATCTAATAAACTTTGGTTTATCATCTCCTTTCTCTTCCTTTTTGGTATTACTGTTTTATATCTGCCCCAGTTTTTAACACATTCTTTGCATTTGACATTTTTTATGTTATGTATTTTGTGTCTGGTGTTATTGAAGTTTGCTTTGTTTTAAGTATTGTGGCATTGCATGCCATCACCTTTGGCAATCTGAATGTGCTTTATGCGCTGTAAACTTGAAATTAAAATGAAAATGGTGTTTCTTTTCATTCACCAGTAGAAATATCAAAGGGAACTTTTACTTGGTTCATTTAAAGAAAAAGTCTTACCAAATGGGCAAGGCAGTCTTTAATACTATCTCTAACTTATTGTGTTAGAGATGTTCTAATATATAATCTGCTGGGATACAGAGAGGTATAGGACTTTTTTCATGTCTTCTCATTGCCAACAATTTAAAGAGAGGTCCCATTTATTTACAAAAGAAGTGTCAAAAGTATTAATGTGCAAAATTTGTGAAAACAATGGATATGTTCAGTCAGACCTCCAAGTAACGAACCGTTTGAGGAGAAGTTAATGAAAACTTTCAGAATTTGATAAATTCTCTACATAAATCATTGTGTATCAGTTGATCCTCTAAATCTGAGCAAGACTGGAACAGGAAACCCATTTTTCTGATCTAAAGAAGCTGGTAGACGCCCCTGCAGGTGGAAAAGCCCACGTCAACCCTCATGTTTTTGTTTACTTGTTGACTGACTGCTCGCGGGAGTATTTCCTCTCTGCGACCTCCGTCACACACTAACACGCTTTTAAGTACAGTGGAGTTTCCGTTGTTTTTGCTTCCATTGTCTGTCTTCTGTCAGTTAAAACCTCCTGTAAGCCTCAGGTACAGACGTGATGACTGATTGGCTTTTTCACATCTTCCCAATCGACATTTACCGGCTTTGAAAGTCTTGTGTGGCTAAATTTCACAAGACTTCCAACCAGAAATATTGTGCAAGAGGTACAGAGATGTAAAGCAAAGCATCACACAGGTACATGAATCTGCTCTCTAACGATAAGCTTGACTAAAGTTTTCCCAGAAACTGTTCAGTTCTTAATCAGATTGGTACTGAAGTTCAGTGTAACTTGCAGTCATTCAGTGTATACACAGAAATCAGTTTTGTTGAAAGTCATAGATCAACATATACAGAATAAAGATAAGGGTGTAACCAGGCTATTTTAAGCCCAGTGGACATTTTTACGTGTTTTTATTTGGTTTTTAATCAAAAACCTGCTGCTGAAAAATATTCTTGAAATCTTAAGATAAAAAACAAAAGTAGTTTAATATTTATGGAGCATTTCATGTAGAAGAAAATTTAAAGTTCTGTACATTAGAGCAGGATGCAGAGGAAGCACAGAGTACATTAAACTAATAAAATCAGATAAAATATACATTTTTTGATAAAAGGTAGCAAATAGTTTTTAAGCTTAATTGAAAACTGAGAATTTCAGCAGTATTGCTGTTTGGTGCTGATTTGATACTTATTAGTGGGTCAGTAGCAGCCAAGTGCTGCTAATCAAGTACATTAAATAAAAAAAAATTTAAATTTGAAGGATTTGGATTTCTCATTTCAATTCTGATTCCAAACGTTTCTCGATTTTGTTCCTTTTAAGAAGCAGGATAACTTTAAAAAGTCTTTATTTTTTTAAATGTGTGAGCTAAAGAGAGGTCTTTCTGGGTGAAATGGTCTGAACTTTTCCATCAACTTTAATTTTATTAACTTTTACCTCTTTTTTTTTTTTTTTTTACTTGTATATGAATTCCTCACTGCAGTTTCTAACTTTATCAATATCCAGTCTATGAACTTGAAGTGGTTTCTGTCAAGATGCGTGACATTAATAGTAAACACAACCTCTTTGGTTGTACCTCGAATGTAAACAGGAGGAGCAGTAGTTAAGTTAGGAGTACGTTTTTTAAAGCTGTTTACTCCAATGAAAATATCAGGTCGATTTGACTATGAAAAACATGGGATAACATTAGCTAACATTTGAGTTCCCCCACCCTTTCAGGTCGAATATAACTTGTTAGCTGCCTCATTGTTGACTTATGATCTATTTTACCCATTTGCATACTGGGGTGTGGAGCTAAGGTGAGGGTCAGAGCTGGAGGAAGAGCCAGCAGAGGGAGAGAGGCAGCAGATGAAGATGTTATAAAATCTGTGAGGCAGCACTGGACAGTTTGTACGCAACAAACCCAAAGGGGTTCAATCATGTGTGACGCACCGTGTCGCAAGCATAATAATATTTTTACAAGTGTGCAAACGCCCCTGATGGATTCTTCATTGATAGTTTGCATATTCTTCTTTTTCGTTGGTGTTTGGCGGACTGGGCATCTAAACTATTAATTGAAGTTTTAAAAGTTTGACCATTCAAGGCAAATTGGAAAGTTAGTTGCAGTTTCCATCGATTCTCGATGCCCAATCCTTATCAGCAGTTGTCTGTGCTGCTCTGTAGCATTCGTGTTTTAAAACAATATAGCACATCATAGAAACACATGGTTGACTATACATATAGTAAATAAGTCTAAAAACCATTTAAATTAAAGGATCAAGTGAGCTTAAAACATTAAGATGCAATAAAGGAATTGGAAAGGTAAACTGAAAAAGGCTAAAAACAAAAAGACAAAATAAAAACATTGCTATGCTAAGGATGAAAGACATCACCTGTGATCTTAAGTAAGCCATCGTTGCTGCAGGGAAAAGTTTTAAGGTCTTTTCCAAACTGCATTGAGTCCATTAGTCTACTGTGAAAAGTAGAAAGATGTCGGTCTTCCATGGAGCAGATCTTGGGCAAGTTCAGCCCAACATCAGAGACTGTAATTCTCAGAGCAAAAAACCTGAGAGCACGTTGGGTGTTAAAGTTAACGACAAGTATGGCTTCTTCGCAGAGATGCACCTTAACAAACTACAAGCTTTTTTGAACATTGTTCTCAGGATAGAGCAGACCAAAATGGACATGTTGACTCATAATGTACAACGGTACTTCTGGAGAAAACCAACTGTCGGTCACAGTGGTGGGGGGATGATTTAGGCTTGTTTGCAGTCTTTGAGGAAAGTTTAAACACCTTTGTATAACCAAATGTTAGGCCCTCTGACTGATAACTGAAGCCTGGCTGAAATTAGATCCTAAGAAATAAACCTGAAGCTGAATGACTGAAGCTGTGCTTAAATGGATCTCTCTAATTAACGGTGAAAAGAAGGGTTGGTTAAAATTCATATTAATGCAATTAAACACAGAAGACGACTGCTTTTTTGTATGTTTTTGGCTAAACATGCATATTTTATTATGGTTATAGTGAGGTTGTTCTCACTTCCAACAAATGATTGTTTTAAACTTTCATATTTTTAATACATAAACCTTAAAACTGACACAATATGTGTATCAGAAGTCTCTTTATGTCCAAACATACTTTGTGTTTTGATTTTCTTAAGCAGTTCTCCTTTTATTTAGATGTTTTTATCCTTTTGTCTGACTCTTCTGTTTTAATCTACTTCAATGTAAAGCACCTTGAATTGTCCCGTACATGAAATGTGCCCCATGTATAAATTTGCTTTGCCTGCTGTAACACCAGTAAATGTTAGGTCCTGGAATAAGAGAAATGGCTGATGCAATTTTGTGATCCCCCACCCCCCCCAATGCAACCACAACACCCTGTCTTTCCATTTTAATGTCAGACATAAAGCAGGTTGCAGACCAACGGCAACATCACAATGTCTCCTGCTGAAGTGTTTGCCTTCCATGACATGAATGTGACGCTGCTTCTAATGTTCCAACAAGATAAACGTGGTGTTTTTCAAGCGAAGGAGGCCGCTCCCCGTCTTTACCGTCCCTTAATTACTATTTTTTTCCCTTATATGCCGTTATATGAGATCTATCTCTTCCATTAAATGCGCAGATATCAGTGTTAAATAAGTGTAAAGGGGGCAGTTGAGACTATTTCAGAGGTAACCACTTGACTGTAACGGGTGTTGAGGAAGGAGTTGGCGGTTCAGCCTATCTCTGTTCCACATTATGGTGGTCAAAGGACAAAGGTGTCCCTTAAATACCATCTGTAATGGTTTTTTAACTCCTTTGAGACGGAGGAGTTTCCGTTTACAACCTGGGCTTTCTTGATTGACTGCACATTTTCTGTTTAAGGCGACCATGAATGGATATTTCCTTTAAATGTGGTGGGAGGGCTTTTAGTTCTGTCATGTGTCAACTTTGACATCGTGCTTGTGTGATGATGACTTTGTGTGCTTGTAAACCAAATTTAGAAGCATTTATTCTTAACTTTTGTTCTCGTTAATAATGATTTCCCGTCTTTGTTACGCTTTTATCAGACTGATTCTTCTGGTTTTTGTCCCTTCAAGTTAAGTTAGTTTGTAACGTCACTACCTTTTTCTATTTAATTTAACAGAGTTAACTGTTTAGCTTATTTGCATCCAGATGTTCTGTCCAAAATAATTAGAAAAAGCTGAACAGAAGTTTTTTTAAAAATGGGATAATCACATAAAATATCAATATTGACCTCATGCATGTGAAAGTTGCAACAGCGATAATGTGTATTGATGGAAAATCAAAGAAATGTTAATCAATTCTATTAAACATGAAAAGTCACAATTTATTACTTTATTATAAATATTATATTTATGAATTTATTATATATTAGAGTGAATCCTGGGAGAAATTTTGTTGAGCCGAAGTCCATTAGTTGCATTAATAATCTCAATAAGACATGTTTCATTTTGTTTTTATAAATGTTTTTCCCTGAATTTTAATATATTTTTCCTCTTTAACCGTATACTGGTAATTGCAGCAGTACCGTATCGGTTGACGGGGTGAATAAAGTACTATTTCATCATGAGAGATGCAGCCCGCTCACAGGTTTTTTCCCTTTAGGGCCACTTCCTTGTTGGCTTCATGTCTGAGGCTACATTTATCTTTTATATATTGTCAATGTCTGTCTGTCTCAGTCATACATGGTTATGGGTAATAGGATACTTCTTACTTTTTTTTAAAATTAAGTTTTTAGTGATGCATTTTTTAAAAATCCTCACTTTCTTCATTATTATGCACCAAATATTAACTGTTAAGCATCATTAAAACATTGAAATAAATCAATTTGCAGCTGTAAAAGCATGTAACCACATGCCTAGGCACTGACTGCAGCCAAACCTATATTTATTATGCAATAATAAACAAAAAGCATTCAAATATGCTGTTGTAACTCAAATGCAGATATTATTAACCTGAGCTACCTTAGAGGCTATCACTACGCAATGAAACCATCTGATGTGGTTATTTTAGATATTATTTTAGCAAAGGTTTTACATTATCATGCATCTTTGGCAAAAAGAGGTTAGCCACTCGACTATTTAGAAATAAAAGTTTTTATTTCCTCACCAGACGATCTTAGTAGATAGGCAAGTCATTATTATGAGCTGAGGGGGGTTGGTGGAGGATAAACCGCTCCGTTGGCTCCTTTCCAGGCTGCAGCACGTTCTGGTCTAAATAAACCATAGACCATACCATGCACAGTTTGTGTTCACCACTTTTGTTTTGTAAAAGAAAAACACAGTGAACAAGTTTAAACATCTTTGGTTCCAGAAAAGCTGCAAACATAACGTGGAATGATTATGTAGATAATTTTATTAATAGTAGTCTGATTTTTAGAATACAACCACAGTTTAAGCCCAAAATATACCATATTTGGATCCCAGTAGTCTTTTTTTTTTATAAAGGTTTTTTTTTTGGTAAATAGTTTGATTGCATAATTTCCTGACGTTAAATTTTGTAACATTTGTTCCACATTTTATTATACTTCATTAGCAGGCCGCCACCAACTCAATACAATCTATCTGAATAGTGTTAGGGTTTTTCCATATTATTAAAACTTGGTATTATATTAAATTTCAAATTCAAATATATTTAATGTATAAAGCATCTTTCCGGCCTGGGCAAATCAAAGTGCTTTACATATTAAGTAAAAGTAGAAGTAAAACAGCCTTCACACATTACACAAAATCTCACATGCAATCAAACATGCATGAAGATAAGGAAAAAGGTACACTCCCTCCACCCCAGGCTTCACAAACAAACTCTTGTCCTTTTAACTTGAAAAGGTTAAAAACTTGGTATATTAGTGTATTACTACTAGTATATCTGTATTCTGCCCCGATCAGCCTCTTCCTACTTTACAAATAAAATAAAAGTTTAGAAATTGCACTGAAAGATGTTTGTCTAATAGAAAGTAAACTCTGGTTTCTGTTAATAGCCTTTGAGAAAGTTAGCAGAAGTAACGCCACCCTAACTATCACACTTGTAAAGGTCACCACGTGCATGCGTGCCTGCCTGTGTGCACGAATGCTCGCTACAAATAGTTGTGTTTGAGCTTGCTTTGTGCACACATCTTTTTGTGTATGAAATGCCACGGAGCGATCTTTTGGGCCATTTACACTCCACTGGTCCGGACAACTAACATGCAAATGAAGTTCCACTGACGCACATGTGTGCTGCAAACTATTGCTGTCAAATAACATTTCACAGTCTGGAGCATGAATCCCTTTTTCTATCTCTGCAGGCACGAAACAAACAGAATGGAGAGCTGGCAGCTATCAAACTCATCAAGATGGAACCAGGTGACATTTTTTTCTGGACCTTCATGCCTTCCTCCAGTTGAATGATCTCATCTTAACCCAGTTTTGCCTTTTTAAGTGAATGGTTTTCATCACATTTCTTTAGACCAGGGGTGTCAAACTCATTTAGTTCAGGGGCCGCTTACGGTGCAGTTTGATCTGAAGTAGGCCGGACCAGTAAATTGACAACACAATAATCTCAAAATAATGATAACTTCACATTTTTCTCCTTTTAAGTGTAAATAAGCATAAGTCACCTTATTTGATGGTCTAAACATTTAGAAATCCCTGTGAACAATCTTAATTATCTTAAAAAAAATGCCATTTCCATCTCATTTTTAAAAATTGTTTGTTTATACAATTTCCTTGAGGTAAAACCTATTTCAGATTTTTTTGTATTCATTTTTTATTTTATATTTATTTACATATTTACCTCATTCTACATATTTGCTTAATCACAAAATTATCACAACTAACATATCGTAATGGATCTAAAACAATGACAAATCATTTAATTATAGGTGTCTGGAGCTAAATAAATTCAATATTTCACATTTTGATTGAAGTGACTTTGACCAAATTCATCCCACGGGCCAGATTAGACCCTTTGGCAGGCCGGTTTTGGCCCCAGGGCCGTATGTTTGACATCCCAGCTTTAGACATTAATATGTCACGAGGAAGACAGTGCTCTCTTTTTTTTTTTTTTTTTTTTGGCTATTTAGTTGAAGGGACTATCCGTCCATTGTGCTTTCTTGATTGATATTGATCTTATTTGATTTCAATGCCATGTGACACTCGTTCCGGCCTGAGACCAGTCGCATCGATCAGCCCTCTCATTGTAAACAGGTGTCTTTCAGTGTAGAGTTTGCATGTTGCAGGTTCTCCTGTTGCCTTCCCAGTCCAAAGACATGTTGGTTTAATTGGTCATTATTTATTTTGTTTTTATTTGAACTTTTATTTAAACTCGTCAGTCTCTGAGGTTTCCTTCATTTACAGGGACGGCGAGTTAACAGCAGCAACAGATTGATGTAAAAACACAAATAACATAACTATAACAAAATAGAAAATGAATACAATATAACTCATTTTAAAAAATGGACGTAGCATAAGTACAAAAACCAGACACCCAATTCTAAATTGTCCCTTGGAGTGATTGTTTCTGTGTTGGCCTTCATGGCTTAGGTTGTCCACAGCTTTGCCGAAACCCTGAACTGGAATAAGCAGAGCAGAAAATGAATTTATTAATAAAAAGTGCAAAACAAGTAGCACTATTTTTTGAAAATTCCTGCTTTGAAAGTTAATATGCAGGTAGATACTGTCAACTTCAAAGCCTCCACCTGAGATGTTTTCGCCAGTAGACGGTAACTCTGCCCAGTCCTGTAGGCCCTTGTGAACTTAAATGTTGTGTTCCCATCAACATCAATGTTTATGTTAGTCCCACTCCGCTTAATAGACTGGTCTTAGTGGACATTAGTGGTTCTTTAATCAGTTTTCAGAGCTTAATTGTACCTATCAGATGATTGTTTTGTTCTTCTTCCTTTCCAAATACCGTATATAATCATACACACAACCAATATTTAACGTAATGCTTATGGTTTTTCTTTCTGTTCTGGCCCAACAGAGGATGATTTCTCCATCATCCAGCAGGAAATCGTCATTGTGAAGAGCTGCAAACATCGTAACATAGTAGCATATTATGGCAGCTACATACGGTAAGATATGTCCGCTTCAGCTCATATTTCTTATTAATCTCAGTTACAGTAGCTTCATAAAGTGGTTTGGTTTTCCTGCAGAGCGAATAAGCTGTGGATCTGTATGGAGTTCTGTGGGGGAGGCTCCCTTCAGGATATCTACCACGGTGAGGAAAAGTCAATCATTCAGATATATATTTTTTTGTATTCATTAAATTTTTTATTAATCTACAAATGTATTTTATTTTAAAGCCAGGCCTTTTGAAATCTTTCCAAAGATTCTGAATTGCAAATTTAAAATCAGTCGATTCCTTAAAAACAATATTACATATAACATCTATAACAGAGACGTAGGTTCACCAACAAAAACATGCCTCTCCTCAGTGATTGGCTAAAAAACAACTTGACATTAATAATTATTAGAAGATAAACTATTCTTGCCATCGTGGTGTCATTAAATAATGGAGTTTGTTTTGCATTATAGTCCTGGTTCACAGAATATCTTCTGAGCTGGTTGTAGCAAAGAACTGGTTTAATTTCCACTTCCAGAGAAGTTTGTTCTGACAAGCCTTTCCAAACATTAACAAATAAAATTGGATACATTTGCAATTTCAAAAAGGATCAATAAATGCCAGCTGGCTCTATTATTTTGCTATTAAATATGATTATATCACCTCCTTCATTGAGCCTCCTTCACAGAGGGCAGCATTTGATTTGTGCAGCACAGAACATAAGCAGCAATAATAACTTCTTCAACACAATGCAGTTCAAACCCTTAACAATTAAATGGGAATGTAACATAAACATGAAACAAAACTGTCCAGTTTACTGGTTATTTTCCTACTTCTAGCAAACCACACAAACACGGTTTCAGGTGAAAGCAGCTGATTGCAGAGAAGTGTGTCTCATCTCTGTGGGGACAAAAACTCTGAATCATAAATAATGTCTTATTTGCTGGTTTGTGGTCCAAAGTTTTGTTCCAGCTCAAATAACCGGTGTCTCCTATGACTCTACCTTTGTTTGAGATGAATCATGAAGGGCCTGTTGCTTTTCATGGAGATGAAGGGGGTTTTATAGTGAAGTATTTACTCTTACTATACTGTCTTTCTGGATCCTCATGATGCTTCAAAGCTGAATTTGGGGGATTTCTCTCTGTTCTCCAGACTCCGATATTGATAGAGGTGTTCATCATCATCATCGGCTCATTTGTACCCAAGATATTCCCGGCATTTCTTGATTGTGACACTTCTGTATAAACCTCACGTCTCGGCTTTCTTAGGAGACCAAACGATACATGCAGCCCTTGTTGTGAGACGGGAGGAAGAAAAAATAGACCTGGTTTGAAAGAGGATAAGAATTGTCCATCACGTTGTGTTTATGAATCCCACGGACGTGATGAGGGATGGAAAGACTAACAGAAAAATTTAGACTGAGCTCATGTTAATGTGAAAAAGGTGCTGGACTTTAAACATTGCGGCCACAGCATGAGTTACCTGATCTGGCTCCATAATTTGGCCCCCCAGGTCCTGATGTAAGCGGGTTTTCTAAGATACTACCATCCTATCGCTGGGTTTGTGACTTTGTATCTGGCTCTGAACCAGAGCTAGAATTGCTTTAGCTGAAAGAAACAAACAAAGCAACACATGCAAACAAATGGCAGCTAACCATAGAGGTGGTTTAGCGTGATCTTTTCTTATAAAGTTGCTCCTGGCTGTTGGTTTACATGCATCCATGTCCGACGCTCTCCAGCGCTGTTGAATTCATAACAAAATATCACGAACCCCAAACACTTATTTCCTCTGATTCAGTGTTAATTTTCCAAATAACGACTTGGGGATTCCATTGTTTTGCAATCACTTTCCACAAATACAATGTTTTCTTATTGCACCATGACATGAAACACAAATCATATCTTTATTTTCAACAAAAACAAACAAAAAAGCCAAAACTAGCAGCGGTCTAAAACTGTATGGCTGCGTGCCTGAAACCGAGAGCTCACCTGGCTGCAGGTGCTGTAGTCACCTCTCCATATGGCATCAATCATGCACAACAGAAATAAACAACAAAAATAAACAATCTATTACTTCACTTATCAGTTTAACTCCTACTATAAATCAGAATATTTCAGGTTTTTATTTCATAACCACATAAAATAACAGCAAAGTCCAAAAAATATAAATCCATCAAAACAACACAACACAATCATTTGGCTCCAACAGATGGTTTTGTTGTCGAATCCAGATACAAGTTGAATAATTTGATCTAGGCCTGTCACTTTAAGCAATAAGTCAATTAATCGCAAGGTAAGAAAGAATTAGTGCAATAATTTTTCCGGCCGCAATCATTTTCATTTGTTCTCATTCTCCGTCTGAACTCTCATTTCCTGTAGACTGGTCTCTTGACCATCTCATGGTCTCGTACGATACCGCAGACTGTAGCAGGGTATACTTTTGTTGCTACTTTTTTGGTTAAAGAGGAACTAAATGGCAATTTCCCTCTCTGAGTTTAATATTTTCTTTACAGAAAGTTCATTATCTCTTATATTTATTGTTTTTTGTTGTGATTGTTTTTTATTAATCATTAATGAGACTGAGAGTGGTGTCTATTGTTTTTTTGTTTAGTTATCTCAAATTTCTTCCAGTTCCAGTGAAAATCATGTTTACAAATGAATGTTTACTGATCTTTCAAAGGGTGTACCTGCATTATTATTATGGTATTGTCATTATAAAAGTTAAAAATCGTCTCAAAATGACATCTTTATCAGTGCAATATTACTGTTTATCGCAATCATTTCTAAGACGTTTAATCGTACAACAAAATTTATGTGACAGGTCTAATCTGATCAAACTGAACATCACTTTGCTTTCACTTTGCAGTGAAGTTAGTCTGTAAAATTATTAAAAAATTTGTGCTTTCAGAAATTCTCAGATGTTCCAGTTTTAATCCCTGAAATAATAAAATTGTTTAACAAGTCAGCATCATATCACGCTGCTGCTGCTGCTGTTGGCACTGATGCTGTTTTTCTGGTTAATCATGACTCAGATATTCAACCGAATTCTGTCCTCCAGTCACAGGTCCTCTGTCTGAACCACAGATAGCCTACATCTGCAGGGAAATGCTGCAGGTAATCACATATTGATTTTTAAATTAGGTTTTATTATTAACAATATTCATTCAGTAATGTGTGTGTGTGTTTTGTGACAGGGCCTGGACTACCTGCATGCACAGAAGAAAATCCACAGAGACATTAAGGTCAGCAATCAGACAGTGATGTGGGATGTTTAGTCATTGTTTACTTGAATGTGTCATTTATTTGTGGTAGAACATCTCAGACATAAGCAGATAAAACCTGTTGGAAAATTGGGTCACCTTAGCAGCAGATTGAAACCTAAACTAGAACAAAGAAAACAAAGTGCTGATTTTTGTTTTCTACAAAATTCTGAGAAACATGAAGTAAAATCATCTTGATAGTTCCATAGAGTTAAAAGGCTAACTTATGAAAGAAAAAGCTGTCATGAGCAATAAACTAAAAAAAGTTTTATACAGCAGGTTTTATCCTACAGTAGAAAGTTTTTATTACACATTTATGTGGGCTTACTTAAAGATCAGTGAGTGGGTAAAGAAGCAACTTGTGTGCAGTACGAAGTTTCTGCTGCATCTGTGCTGATGTTTTGTCTGCTTTCCTTCCAGGGTGCCAACATCCTCCTGAATGATCAGGGCGAGGTCAAGCTGGGTAGGTGGATGTTTGTAGTGTCGGCTCTGCACTGTACCGGTGTGGTTAAAATGAGTCATGCACCACAAAGGTGCAGCTCAAGCAACCTTTCTCAGAAACGTGCAGCTGATTTGTACTGAACTGAATCCTGAGCATCTCTTCATGTTTTTTGTCTTGCTCCGAAAGCACAAAACCCAATGAACAGCAGATAGAAATAAATGAGGAAAGCACATCACAGCTACTTCATGAGTATCTGTTTTGTATGTTTATTGATATTTCTGACTCTGTTCTGCAGCCGATTTTGGGATTTCGGCGCAGATCACAGCCACTCTGGCCCGGCGGATGTCCTTCATCGGAACTCCGTATTGGTAAGATCAAGAACTCTTATTTATAATAGCATTTTATTTTATTTATGCTTCTCTGTTGCCAAAAAAATGGTAAATTTTCTAGCTAGATAGATGAATTAGATTAAATGAAGACACATTTTTAGTTTGCATATTTAAAGCAAATAAAAAGGTTACAAATGTTTAGAACAAGTATTCAAATTGGTCTAAAATCCCAGTAAATTATGATACAAAAAGTGGAGGAAAGAAAGAAAAATAACAGGTGTTGCAAAGTCGACTTGGTATTGTTCAGGGCAGTCATGCAGAAGGAATGAAATTTTTTTTTGTAGATGTTGTTTTTTGTAACTTCAGACTGAAAGTAGCAATTAAAATGAGATGCAGAGAAAATGGGAGGGGTCACCGATGAGTATGAGACCAAAAAATATATAAAATCAGAACAAAAACTTGTGAGAATAAGACAAGCAATGTGCAGGTTAAAACAGTAACCAAAATAAACTGATATAAACATGATTAGATAAAGGAAAGGCAGCTTAATTATATTATTAGAGACACACGAATTGAGACGGGAGGCTGGCAGCCGGAGAAACGGAGATAGATGAGAGGAAATGCAAGTGTGCAGCAGTTAAACATGTGGGTGATGACATGCAAAAGAGCGGCAAGGTCACAGCTCAGCGGGTACAGAAGTCGCCTTATACCAGCATCAGTATGTCCACATAAGCCTGAACAGAAATCAGGAATCTACTTTTTCTTCTTCAAGTTTTCTGAAATGTTGCACTAACTGAGAAGATCCTAACAGGTACTAGATCTTAACTAAACTTATGAAGGTTTTTTTACGAGAAACCGACCAGAAGCAGATGTTATGTTTCACTTTATTATCTACAGGTTAGAGATTTTTTGTCAGATTTCATATTCAAGCTTTTGAATTGTGTTCAAACATTTCACTTTATCAGTCCATGCCTTGTTTAGCATCTTTTTCCAACAATTTCCTTAACAAAAATTAATTAAAAAACTATAAAATGTAAAAATTCTAGCAAGGAATTTACATATTTTTTTAAGATTAACTTACTTAATAGAAACAATGCATATTATTTCTAAATCAATATAAATACTCAAGAATTAGTCCAAAAGTCTACTACCATGTGGTCAAATGCAAACACCAAATAACAAAATCACAGAGCAACAAAAACATATAAAACAGTATTAATCACATTTTGGCCATCTTTTAGAGTTTTAAATGTTTTAAAAGTGGTATATTATCTTATTTTAGTCTCACTGCCCTGTTCTCATAACACCCATTTACTGAAACCCACAGTAACGTCTTCAGTACATGATATTTACACAGCACTTTTCTTTTTATATTAAAGCACAGGAAATAATATCTCATTAATGTGTCACCTCCACACGGTCAGATATCGCCTCCAGTGCGGGCAGATCGTTGATAGCTTTGGCTCAAAAATAGAGGCTTATGGCTTTTTGTTGCTCTTAATAACACTGCGGGCCTGATTCTCACACACTTTCCGTTTACAGGGAATCATTTTAACCAACGTAGTGTTTCAACTAAAGTGAAAAATCTTCACATCTGTTTTAAAGCATTGTTTCTCCTCTCCGCCCTCAGGATGGCACCAGAGGTGGCAGCTGTGGAGATCAAAGGTGGCTACAATGAACTTTGTGACATCTGGTCTGTGGGCATCACAGCCATAGAGCTCGCCGAGCTGCAGCCTCCCATGTTTGATGTCCATCCCCTGAGGTAATTACTGAAAGACACGTCTGAGGAGGTGTATGCAACCCCTCCACACACCAATGATGCAATACGTTGAGGGAAAATAAGATAAAGTTAACATCACTGTCTCCAGCTTTAGCCAACATTTCCTGCTGTGTCTATATATGAACAGACATCAAAAACAGGAAGTTGAATTTCTAAATAAAGTGTGTGGAGACCATGTGACTGTGCTCTATATGACTTTTCATGATTTTAAAAGTGGAATAAAGTCATTCTTATTTAATTCTACTGTAACTTACTAATAAAAGTTGGGTATATTGTAAGACTTTTGTATAAGTTATGATAAAAGTTTTATTTTTACATAAAGTCTTTTATTTTACATGTTATTTCAGTTGATTCACTGAGCTTTAGAAGCTGAAGTGTTGATTTCTTTTGACGGGCCTGGGTGCTGGCAGGTGAAAGGGAATGAATGCATCTCTGCAGCAGCAACTTGCAGTGCAGGGAAGCAGTTTAAAGGAAGTTAACGATGTTGGAGATAAGTCAGTCCTATTTCGTCAAATGTGAAGTCATCCGGTCCGATTTTTGTTTTACACTGGAAATAAGTCAGATTAATTATACGTCAGTGTTACAGATGCGTTTGATGGACTGAACTTTGGGTAAAATGTCCCTGACGAGACCCGTGAATTATTTAGCATAAAGTGCTCTAATCTGGTCAATCACACCATTAAGTGCTCTGCAGAGCTTTTTGGAAATGTCAGCAAGACGACAAACAGCAAAGCTCACCTCAATTGTTTCCCCAAAGAAGATCAGCGCATGTGGACACACGCCTACACGCAAGCACTCTGCATGAACACACACTCCCTCCAGTGCACACTGACATTTATAGAAAACATCAAATGTTTCCACCACCCACGTGTCCAGATTTATGAAGACGGTTGCCCCCGTTTAGACACACACACCCGCCATCACGCAGTAAAAAAATGCAGGAGAGGTGATGACTGAGCACGTGTTTGACAGCGATGAAACATCTGTGTTTTCTTTCCTGTAGAGTCCTGTTTCTCAGGTCCAAGAGCGGTTACCAGCCTCCCAACCTGAGGGACAAGTCTAAATGGTAAATAAGTTTGTTTGTGAAGACTGGGCTGGGGGCAGGTGGGGGGGCTAAGTTTTTGATTTTCATGTGTGTGAGGGTTTCTATAAATGAAATCATATTTATTTTTATATTGTTATATTCTGTGATGGCTGTTTTAATTATCTTTTATTTGTACGTTTTTATTTATTTATTATAATCTTTTTATTTATTTATTTATTTATATGTTTATTATTATTTATTTTATTATTGAATTTCCCTCTGGGATTAATAAAGTATTTTTCATTGCATCCATTTCATTTCATTCATTCATTTTAATATTTAAAGCACCTTGAGTTTCCTGAAAAGTGTTAATAAATTAGATAAATTTAAATAAAGACTCTGCAGCTGTTAAGTTCAGGGTTTTATTCATCAACTGATTAAGAGCAGATGCTTCTTTCTGCATGTTTACTGCATTAAGAGCAGTTCTGTTATGTTTTTAGAAAAGATTGTAAAATTGGATGATGAACCATAAACATTTAATTACATGAGTTTCATTTTTAGAGGCTTTTCAACTGTAAAATATAATATAACATATATCAATCTCTAAGTACATATGAATGAATGTTGTATTTCTGAATATATTAAGCGTGACCTTAGATGTGCTATTCTGATTTGTGATGTTGCCAACATGCTTCGTGTTTGCAGGTCGTCCATGTTTTATAATTTTGTGAAGGCCATGCTGGTGAGGAACCCGAAGAAGAGACCCAGCGCCTCCAAGATGCTCTCGGTGAGTAAAGCTTACTCACTTCAGCTCAGGTTTCTGTAGATTCCCTTTAAGCGGATCCAAAGACTAATAGTGACTATTCTCATATGTTAACATGGACATTTAGACGCAGTTTTAAACGGCACTGTGTGTAAAAATGATGAAGGCTGATGAAGCCACAGCCTCGTCTGCCGTTTCCCTCTTTTTTTACTTTCCATCCCACAAATATGCTGTGGTTAAAACTCACTGTTTTCACATCATTTTTTATCATATTTTTAGCTTAGCTTAGCTGGGTTTTATTTGATCTTATTTATTTTATATTTTATTTGATCCCATTAGACTCTATTTTATGAAGTTCTATTTTATTTATTCTTCGATTTTTAGCACATTATTTTACTAAATCAATTATTTGAAATTTTTTCTCTTACTTGATGTCATTGTTATTTCGGTTGTATATCTTTATTTTATATATAATAAATATAATTTATATATCATTTAATATATAAAGTTTGATTCGATTCCCAGCAGGAAGTTGTTTTCAAACAAAAGTTTTTAAAAAATCATGTTTGACGGCAGTAAGAGACAAACTGGTCAATACTGAGGATCATGAGACAGATCGAGAGACAGTGTTTCCTTTGTGTTATTATGACACTAAAATAACAATCTGAGCACCAGAAATGTGATTCATCGTGAATCACTAAACGTTCTTTTACGTCAAAGCTCCTGCAGGATTGGTCATGACTACCAGTCCTCCTCTTACTCCAAGCTCACCCCATCTTTCTTCTTCTCCTTCCTCCCTGCAGCACATGTTTCTGACTCAGGACTGCCTGAACCAGGAGCTGACCCTGGACCTGCTGGAGAAGTTTAGAAATCCTGAGAAACTGAAGACCTGCACGCCAATAGAGGATGAGGAGATGGAGGTAAGATTCACCAGGCATTTATTTAATACATTTCCAGCACGTCCTCTGCTGGACTGCAGCACACAATGTTTGATCAAAGGTTAGGAAACTTTATTGAAAAGCATAAAATATAAGTAGCCTCTATGGTTTCATTGATCTAACAGAGGAAAAGGTGAAGAGTAAGAAGGCTTGTGATACCGTTAATTATAAGTGGAGAGGTGTGGAATTGGCTTAAAAACTGTGTTTAAACCCAGCAGCAGAGGTCAGTAATAGTCTATTGATCCAGGAGGTTAGAGGTATATTGGCAAATATCTATTGAACTAGTATTTTAGTATGCTTTTTTTACCTACAGACACTTTGTCTTGTCCATTTTGTTTGGCTATCAACGCCTTTAATCTCCCTTTATATAGAAAACCTAAATGTGTTTTTAACCCACGTAATTGAGTTGCTTTGTTTCATGAACAATTCTTTCTGATTCTTGTTTGGCTGTAACACTGAAGACAGTTTTAAATGGGATCTATTAACACTGATAAATCCATAAATGTGGAATTCTATACGCTCTGGTTTCTTTAGGATGGTTTTATAGGCTGGTTATTTTTCATTCTAGGTATTTGTTGCTCTGAGGATGGTTTAAGTTTTATTATCAGGAAGCAATTTACTAATTGCAGACTTGTTTCTGATTTAAGGTCGCACTTCCTGGATCTTTAAGGAGGATCCACTCGATCAACAAGCACAACCGGGCAGAAAGGACCAACTCTGATATAAGCTGTAAGGGAAACACCTCTCTTCCATTTTCATTATAATTCTTGATTTTGACATTTTTGTGTAATTACTCTGTCAATAGCGAGAACATGGTGTTTGAGTCCAGTTTTTCTTTTCAACTTATGTTTGTTAGCTTGGGATATAAAGTCAGAGTAAATCAGATTCAGGGATTTGCAAGGAAAGAAGTTTTATCATGTGATAGCAATTATTTAAAACGTCTTGAAAAGCACTTTTATATTGCAGTTTTTAGTTGGACTACTCAGGATTTTAGAAATCCACAGTGCAGTAGAAGTAAGGATGAAACAAAGACCCGTGCATTATGCAGTTTTAATGCACAGCAAACAGCTTTCCTCCCATATGATGCATGAGTCCGAGCAGTTTAATCCCCTTATACCATGGTCCCATGCGGTAAACATTTCATAACATATGATTTTGTTTGTTTTTTACACAAAACTTGCTAGATGTAATTAAGTATAGGAACTATTTTATGTGGCCATGTACGTTTCATGCTAAACGTTCCATGCTGCAACATGTTTCATTCACCTGTAGAAAGCCAGCTGTTATCTAAGTTGTATAACTTTGATTTAACTTGCCAGATTATGTGTGCATACATACAAAAATAATGCAAACCAGTTGGCATTAGAGCTCTCACAGACAATGGTATAACTTCTAAAGCAAGCCAAGGCTAAATGAAACCTCTAACATACGCTTCCTATCGTGCATTAGTATGCGACTAGCACCCAGCCTGCTAACAAATCTGCCTTCATCTCAGAAATATAATTTAGATTTTATAGAATATAGGCCGTCTACTTCAGTTGTGGGTGAATAAAGAGAAGTAAAGTGAAGTTAAAATGTGGATGTTCACTTGCAGTGCTGCAGTGGTACAGAGCTTTTTTTATTTTTTTATTGAAGAAAACAATAAATTTCTGTTTACAGAACAAGCTGTATTTGTAAAATTTTACAGACCTTCCAGGATTTTGATTTTACCACTGTGTAGGGCTGTCACGATCAGGAATTTCTGGAGACGATTAATTGTCAGACAAATAATTACGATTGACGAATATATTGTCTCTTTTTTCTTTATTCAACAACTAAAAAAAAAGAAATAAAACTACTAAAACATTGAATTTCCCGCTGGAATTAAAGTATTCCTCATTTAATTTCAACTGTAGTATGATTAGCTTTAATAATACACATTCTGTAGGTACTGTAGCCTACTCCTTAATGAATGAGACCAATATAATGAATTCCTGAACATCGAAAAGTAGACAAAGACATAATGGGTTTATTGTTGATTATTTGCTGCAGCAGTGCTGGCAGAAACGCCATATCATTGCTGCCGTGGAAAATTATCGGACTGTGCAGCTCATCTAACAGCTGCTTATAAAGACGGATCACTGCATGGAATTAATGGATTGTAGA
>JAVQJG010299809.1:0-11013 GCA_036024015.1 Craterocephalus amniculus | reverse complement strand
ATTAGTGGATTTGATCAAAAAGGCTGGCGCTGGCTGGCAATTTATCCAGAATTCTCTGGCGGGGAAAGAGTTAACTATGCTAACACGATTTTTCCAAGTAATCCTTAATTTCAACAACATGTCAGATTGTCTCCAAATAACCTATTGCTGTATTGGATTACAGTTTCGATATTTGCAGAAGTTGAAAAGGCATCAATAACAACTGTCAGAGGGCTCCTGCTAATTTTAAAGTCCTGAATTACTTCATATTGGGCTTTTTTGGTAATGAAGTAATCCAAAACACACTTCCTGAGGGGAAAACTTACTTACACCTTTTTTAAATTATGTTTTAAATGAAATCTGTGCCATCAAGTCTGTAATAACAAGGTATTTCAAGTCCTGGTTGAAATTTCCAAAACACATATGGAATCACATTTGGTTTTCATTTAGCTAGCGACTAGTCCTTAGCCACCCAAACTAGCCTTAAGAGTTCCCATATTACACTTCAGAGAATCTGACCCTGAAAAAGATGCATCACATATTGCAAACTTGGTGGTGTGGCTTAAGTTTTGCTCTCACTGCCCTCAGCATCTTTTCATAAAGTCTTAAGAGGTCATTTGATTTTAATGGTCACTTATTGCCTGTGGAGCAGTTCCCCAGTGGTATAAAATCACCCCAAGACCACCCCAGTTCCAAAACAGCCTCAGGCTCAAAGGCTAAATGTAATACTGGCACTGATGTTGCATACCTGCACTATAACACCATATGAATGACTTTTCTTTTTCATCTATATTTGAGGAAGCCATTGTGGGTCTTATAAACTAAAACAGCAGCCATGAATGACTTATGTCTGCAGAGGAAAAAAAGGGGTCTTTTTTTCTCATTCATAACCACAGATAAGGATATTTCAGTTCATAAAGCCAGTAGAGGACCCTGTGTTGAAGACATGCAACACATTTCCTTTTCCCAGACTCCTCAAATATTAGAGGAGGCACATTCAAGATGAACTGTTATGGTTAGTGTATTTTTGGAAACGGGAACAATAAAGCAATCATGCCAAAGAACAGGGCCGTCTTACCCTTGTCCAAGAAAATTATGATTTAATATAACCCAGAGCCGCGAGTAAAAGAGGAATTTAATTAATGAGAAGACAAATATAAAAGGTGGCTTTGTTTTATGTGTGACTTGGAGAGTCCCATGCTCCTTTTTTTCCCCCCTAGAATCAAACCTTCATCTTATTACAGTTATTTCATAGAAATATCTAAAACAAATGCCACTGGATGAGTTCAAAGCTTTTCCATGCCAAGCTGAGCAAACACTCCGCAGTGCAAAGCATGAGGTGGATTTTGGATACCTGTGGAGAATGGAAAGTCAGCATTTTACTCACCTCAGCACGCTGTGTTCTGGGCTGGCTTGCATCAGTCTCTATGGCGTAGACATCCACCAGGTAGAGGTCAGATCCCTGCTCTCTGTCCAGCTCTGCAGCCGTCTGTATCACTCCAGTTTGGCGGCCGATGGTGAAAAGGCGCCCCACGGCCTTTCCTTCACTGCGCACCGCCACTATGAAATACTCCACTTTGGTTGCAGAACCTCTTGGGCTTGAGGCATCCAGGGAGATTACATTTGTACCTGGTGGCTGGCCTTCTTTGAGGATAGTGATGTATTTGGGCTGAGAGAAAACAGGCCCATCCATCCCTTGAAGAATGATGGTCAGCTCAGTTCTGGAGGTCTTGCGGTCAGTACCGTGGTCGGTGGCAGACACCGTAAGGGTGTAAATGAGTCGGGATGGAACCAGCTGGGAGGCGAGACGAATATCACCGCTGTACCTGTCCATGATGAAAGTGTCTGAATCCCCTTCCACAAGCTCGTATTCCACTTCCCCATTTGCACCGTCGTCAGGGTCAAAGGCTACCACTGTTGTCAGGATGGAGCCAATGACTATGTTGGGCTCAGCCACCAGAGCATTCTGGGACACAAACTTGGGAACATTATCATTCAGGTCTGTGACCCATATTGTGACATTTTTTAGAGCAAATCTGCGGGATTCAACGGGAACGGCCTGATCGATTGCTTTTACAGTAAGCTCAAAAAGATTAGAGAACTCCCTGTCAATTTCCTTGATGGTGTAAATGAGCCCAGTGCTTGGGTCAATAGTGAAATGGTTTCCCCGAGGAATCTGCTGAACAATAGAGTACTCCAACTCCCCGTTTATGTCTGCATCTGTGTCATGTGCTGTGATGGTCATGACTGAGGCAGAAATTGGTAGATTTTCAGGGATGGATTTAAAGATGTCTCCTGGGGCAAATATGGGAGGATTGTCGTTAAAATCTCGGACATGAATGACCACAGGAATGGAAGAGGAGCGAGGTGGTCTGCCATTGTCCTTTGCCGTGATGTTGAGTTTATAAAAAGACTGAGTTTCAAAGTCCAACTTTTTAACTAGGAAGATGCTGCCTGTGTTGGGGCTGATGCTGAAAGTTCCATGGTTGTTTGTGGCTGTGATGCTGTATGTTATGTCTGCATTCTGACCTGAATCTGCATCAGTAGCGGTCACAGAGGCTACCAGTTCCCCAATCCTCATGTTTTCCAGGACATCTACAGACAATGAGGATTTAGGGAAGGAAGGGGAATTGTCATTTTCATCCAGGATGCTAATACTAAGCATACACGAGGAGGATAAGGGCACAGCTCCAGCATCAACAGCTATGATTTTCAGTGAATAAGAGGATGTAGATTCATAGTCGAGCTTTCCGACTAAAGTCACTTGCCCAGAACTACTTTCTATTGTAAACTGTCCTTCCTCGTTGCCTTCAACAATGTGATAATGAACCTGTCCATTTTTTTCCTCATCCACATCTGAAGCAGACACCCTCAGCAGTTGAGTCATGTTTTGTGCAGACTCAGAGATGGAGGCCTGGTAAATGTCTTTGGTGAATTTAGGTGGGTTGTCATTGATGTCTTGAATGTAAACTTGCACTTTGGCCTGGTCTCTGAGGGGCTTAGGCAGACCCTGGTCTGATGAGACGACGACAAAGCTGAACACAGCGGTGCCTCTTTGTCTCATGAGCAACTCGCGATCCAACTGCAGTGTGCTGGTCAACTCCCCCGTGATGGCGTTCAGCTCAAAGTTGGGCTGCGGAGTCTCAAACGAATATCTGACCTCACTGTTTGGGCCAAAATCCTTATCCTCAGCAAAAACCTGCCCGACGAGGGACCCCCTCTTCTGCTCCTCTTCAAAATGAAACACATAATTGGTGCTGTTGAAAAGAGGGCGGTTATCGTTCACATCATCCAGGATAATGCTGACATTGACAGAAGCGCTTAGCGGCTCCACGGCCCTGTCTTTGGCCACAACCACTAAGTTATATCTGTCCTGTATTTCTCTGTCTAGCTCCGCTTTGATGTATAACTGTCCATCTGGAAAAATGCCAAACACATCACCTGTGTTGCCACCAACGATGTCATACATAATCTCCCCATTAAGACCAGAGTCCTTGTCAGTGGCCTCCACTTTAAAAAACCTGCTGTTGACAGGCTCGGATTCCTGGATGATGACCTCATATGAGAGCTGGTCAAACACAGGCGAGTTGTCATTGACATCATAAACACTGACAATGAGGACAAGGCTGGAGGTGTGCTGGGGGACCCCCATGTCCGAAGCGATGACTTCGATCTCGTAGGAACTTGTGGTGACCTCCAGAGGCCCGGTCAGCGTGATAAGGCCATGCCTCTCGTGGATGTGAAACAGGCCTTTTGGGTTTTCTTTGAGACTGTATACCACCATGCCGTTTAAACCTTCGTCAGGATCCGAAGCCTTGGCCTGGAATATCACATGACCTGTGCTCCAGTTTTCCACAGCGCTCACATGCTCCACAGTGTGAATAAAATGAGGAGCGTTATCATTTAAGTCCTTTACAGTTATGTTAACAAAGGCCTCTCCTGTGATCTCTCCAGCTCTGGCTACAACCTTTAGCTGATAAAACCCCTGCTCCTCTCTGTCTATCTGACTGGATGCAGTGATTTGACCTGCATTACTCACAGCAAAAAGCCCCCTCTGATCCCCTGATGTGATCAGATAGGAAATGTTGGTGTTCAGATCTATTGTGGTGGCTGACACTGTCCCTATAACTGTCCCGATGGCCACATTTTCAAACATGACAAAGCTGTACACCTTCTGACTGAAGACTGGTGGGTTGTCCTGTGTGTCTATAACAGTAACAGTCACAATGGCTTGGGTATTTGAACGCAGGTTCCCCCCATCTGTTGCTGTCACCTGAAGTTGGTAAGCAGTTTTCTCCTCTCTATCCAGGGGCACCAAAGTGGTAATTTTCCCTGTTTTGCTATTAATGCGGAATTTAGAGGCATCCCCAGCTGTAATTATATATTGTACTGTGCCATTTCTACCCAAATCAGGATCTGTGGCTGAAACAGTGGTTACATAAGAACCTGAGGGCTCATTCTCCTTCACATTGGCAAAATACTGCACAGGATAGAAAACTGGCCTATTGTCATTAATATCCCAAAGTGTGATGTTGACTTTTCCTATTGAGTGCAAAGGGGGACTGCCTGCGTCTACTGCCTGTATGTGGAGTAAGTATGAGGACTGATCCTCCCTGTCAAGCTCCACAGCCGTGCTTAATCGCCCCGACATGGTATCCAGACGAAACAGCTCCTGGACGCTGGCTGGAGTTTCTGCATCAAATGAGAACCGGATAGTTCCATTGGCCCCGAGGTCGTCATCTGAGGCAGACAGCACCACCAGCTCAGTGCCAGCAGGAGCGTGCTCCACCAGGGTAACATGAGATGTGCTCTGCGTAAATGTAGGCACTTGGTCATTCACGTCTGTGATGTTGACTATCAGTTTAGTGTAAGAAATCTTGGGCTGCAGCCCCTGGTCTTTGGCACTAATATTGAGTACAATTTCAGATGCTATTTCCCTATCCAACAAAGCGGCGCTGGTAACCAGACCACTGTTTTCACTGATGGAGAACCAGCCCAAAGCGTTTCCAGACACCAGGGAGTAGCGCAAGTTGGCATTCTGCCCAGAATCGCCATCTGTTGCAGAGACCCCTTTAATGTAGCTGCCTTTTGGTATATCTTCACTGATATCTACTCTGTACAGTGTTTCCTGAAATATGGGCGGGTGATCATTGATATCATTCACAAAAATAACCAGACTGGCAAATGATGACCTAGCCATGGGTTTACCATTGTCTGATACAGACACAGTCAAGTTGTATGAGGAAATTCTCTCTCTGTCTAACACACTGGCCACTTTGATCAGACTTAAACTGGGCACAGTAGACGTGTGCACTTCAAAGTGTTTCTGCTCGTTACCTCCCAAAATTGAAACAGATATGTTACCATTAGCTGTGGGGGAGTCTGCATCTGAAACAGTTAGTAAAGCTACCACTGTGCCAATATGTGCATTTTCATCAACAGAGGCAAATTTAGAAGTAGTAGGGAAATATCTGAACTTCACAACCGGGTCATTATCATTAACATCTAAAAGTTTGATTGTCGCTTCTGTTCTACCTGACAGAGAGGGCACGCCATTATCTATTGCATGGATGGTCAAGGAATACTCTTTCTTACTCTCATAATCCAAACCTTCTTTTATAATAATAGTACCTACTTTAGGGTCAATTTGGAAAGGTGTCCCCTCATCTAAAGAGTACCTGATCTCAGCATTGGCTCCCTCATCCCGATCTGAGGCTGTGATCTGCAGAATACTTGAACCTACTGCAGTATCCTCAAAAACACTGTTTTGATACTGATCTAGGTCAAAAACAGGAGGGTTGTCATTTATGTCTTGGATAGTGACATTTACTTGCAAGTGACCAAACTTTTTCGGGTCTCCTTTGTCCTCCACTTCAATCAGCAGCTGGTAAAAGGGAGTAACTTCCCTGTCCAAGCCTCCGGTTGAAACAAGGTGCAAGAATGCCCCCTCTCCACTCGGATTAACAGTAATATCCAAACGGAATTTCCTTTGCTCGTTGCCTTTCACAATTCTGTATGTGTTGTGATCAACTCCATTACTCCCTATGTCTGAATCAGTGGCAGTGTCCAGGATCACTTGTCTCCCGCTGCTTGCGTCCTCCTTAAAAGACACGACTATTGACGCGTCTGGAAAAACCGGGGAGTTATCATTAATATCCAAAACTATTATCCTGACCTCAGTGGGGTACGTAGGCTGACTGGACAGCACCACCACGTTGATGACATCACTTTGCAAAACCTCTCTGTCAATCACTGACGAGGTGTAAATTAATCCAGTTGTTCCGTTAATTGCAAAAAGTTTGTGGTTTTCGCTGAAGCGATACGTGAAGCTGGGTTTGGTCTCTATCGTGCCCACGTAGGTGCCGACAGGCTGCTCCTCCAGAACCTGAAACTCTTGACGGACTTGGCTGGATGCTGAGTACCGCGACAGAGTCCACAACATCAATAAAACCAAATGAAACTGGCCTAAGCCTTTACCTGTGAGCTCCATGGTCAGTAAACCAGTCCACCTTTCTCAGACAGAGTCCATGCCGATGATGCATCAACTTTACTGAGGCTGCAGGAGTATCTAAAGCATTGTATTCCAGAGAAATTCGCTTTCAAAACTCATTGAGCAACGCAGCAGCCGCTCTTTCCGCACTTATCTGCACCCCAAAGTACTCCAAAAGTTTATTCTTCCCAGCTTATCGCGCCCTTTAATTGCAACAAAATCCTCTGAATGGAGAAAATGATTCCTGCGGATCAGGGAAGTTTCATTTTAGCTCCAAATATAATTCCAATGCGGGAATCAGACAATGCATTGCAGGACAAAAAAAATAGACTCCACAGTTCCTTGGAAATAAAACAAAAAAGATAAAGTTTATCCAAAGTTAGGGGCGGAGGTCAGCGGTGTCGAGCGTGTGTGCAGCAGCTGAGCAGACGCTGCGTCCCGTGGAATAACGGTGCAGACGCCTCAGTCATATTGTGCTCAGGAGTCCCAGTAAGTTAGGACAAAGCTGAAGTTCGGCAAATTCCCTCCCATCCCCGATCCCATTGGATAGCAGGGCTCCTGCCCGCCCTCCCTCCGCCGCACCTACCTCTGCTGTCTCCGCTTGTAGAGGAGGACGTCAATCAAATAAACAGGTAGATGCCCCGAGAGATCTAAATCAGCAGCACACATTCGGTTGTAGCCTACTGAAAATGGATCAAGCTTGTTGGTAAATTAAATTAGTTTTTTTTTTCTGGAGTAAAAAAATCAAGCAACAAGATCAAGAGTGTCTGCGCAAAGAAGCAGCATGACAGAAACACTTCTTAAGACAGATATCAAAGGATACCTAAACTTTCACTTCCCTTGAACTTGAATAGGAAGTTAAAGTCAAGATAAATAGTTGTCTTAAAAATGAAAAAAAAGAAAAAAGATTCAAATCCATCTCTGTCTGTTCCAAAGTCAAAATTATGAATAGCGCATATATGTTTTATTAACCATATTAATGATTTATGTAAAAAAAACGGTTTATTATTAAGCCCTAGATAATTATTGAATAGGCTACATAATTATACTTATTCTATTTGAAAACATATATTTTTAAGTGCCGTCAGGAGTCTTATTTGCACTAAAAGACAGACGTTGGGGCTATTCAAGTATGGTTATATAGCTCCATCTAGTGGCGAAATTATGGAATTTCCTGTCAAATTTAAGTAAAGTATTTTTGAAAGACGAAGAAGTTGGTTCTGTGTGACAGAAAAAAGACGACATGAGCTAGGAGTTTGTTTCATAAGAGCTTTGAGATATATTTGGGAGGTGAAGCAGAACAGTTATAGTTCAAAGATAATTTGACAAACTTTATATTTTGGAAGCCTAAGTTGAGACATTTGAAATGCTTTTATCCCAGAACTGTAAGTAAGAATTTAAATAATCATAATAAAAGTTTCATATCTGAACCTTTTTTACAGGTAAAACTTTTGTTTGTTTAAGTTATACAAAGATATCAAACATAATGCTACTCTGCATAAGTATTGGCTAGTGTCCCTTAATCTGCCTGGAACAGTTATGCCACAGTGAAGAAAATGCCTGATCGCATGGAGCAGAACAAACTGATAGATTCCAGAAACACTTGTGTAATGAATGTTTCTATCCACATGAGGCGGGTCAGGTGTAGGTCACATGAGTTAATTGAAAATAATTGCAGAAGGAGGAACTGTTTGAATTTCTATTAACTGATGCCTGTTGCTGAACTTGTGCACTGCCCCCACCCCTCTCCTGTCTGTCTCTGAAATACCATTACAGGGGATAATTACAAGCCTCCTGGTTTTGAGCGATACAGTATAAATGTTTATTCAGGTTTGGTATTTGACAGTTTGTGGCTTCCATAATCAGTGCGTCAGCTGGCTGGATCTTTATTAGAACATGAGTCAGCTAATGTGATTGAATTAAAGCGTGAGCTGGACTGGCTGTTGGTACTCTGGCTGCACAGCTTGACATGGATTCAGCCTTTTGATTACATACTGAGCATCAAAAAATATTTTCAGTGATCTTGGGATGTGTTTGATATAATTATTAACTTGCCAATATGTCTGGCTTTATTCAGTTTAGCTGGGAATGTGCAAATTCAACTGCAAAGTGATAGATATGCAGCATAGTTCGTAAAGAGGTTTGAGTTTTACCATGTCATCACATCCTATTTTCTCCAATTTTACTAGCAAAAACTTGAAATTTTTCAAATAAACACCATCTTGTTTTGAATTAATTTAAATGTGTATAACATGACCAAATTGAACATTATACAAAAATGCATGTACAGTAATCTTCACAATAGACTAACAGTCTTTGTTAGAACCAAGACAAAGGGGCAAATATTTGTTACTCATTTTGTTTGTATATACATTTTGGAGAAGAAACTGTACAGTAAGTATGAAATTTAATATGGAAAAATACACTTTGAAATTTGATATAACAACCTAAAATAATGTAGGTAAACAGGCAAGAACAATTATTTCTTAACTGTCATCACAAATAAAAATAATAAAGCAAAAAGAAAAAAAAAGATTAATCCATCAATCTTTTAATGAATGTTGATTTGAATAAGTCCTCCATGACGACATTGGATGCTTCATGCAATCCCTCTCAGAAATAATCCTTTTGGTTCTACTGAATCTAAGTGCTGCTTTTGATACAGTAGATCACCAGAATTTATTACAGTTTCTTACACATTACACAGTTTTGAAATCATTATATTGGTTTCCTGTATGTTTCAGGATTGATTCTTGGTTCTTTAAATCATGGACTGCTTTTAACCCATGTCCTTTTAGTTATTCCCAAAGTCAGAACCAAAACTCATAGTGAGGCCTTGTTCCATTATTATGGTCCTTGTCTGTGGAACAACCTGTCAGAGCCCAGGGCTGCAGGGACTGATGATGTTTTTAAGAAAAGGCTCAAGCCCCACCTTTTTACTGTAGCTTAGCTTCTGACTGAATCTTTGTCACTTTGTTTTAGTCTTCTTTTGTAATCAAATTTTTTCATCATCTTAATAGATACATTCTTATCTCTTCAATCATATGCTTTAGTTACTCTAAATAGCACCTTTTTATGTGGACCTTTATTTTAGTTGTTTTGTTTAATCCACTGTTTTAATTAATTCTTTTATTTATTTGATTTTATTTAACTTTATTTCAGTTTACCATTTTCATGAATTCCTTCTTATTCTTTACATTCTCATCCATTATCCTTGTTTTTAAATTAGTTGTTTCCTCACGGATCCTCCACACCAGTGGCTCTGCCTGCTCGGTCTGTGGGGTTGTTGCTACAATGATGACTCTTGTTTGGGTGGCTGAGGGTCCTGCACTGTGCTGTGGTGGCTCCCTCTGAGTCCTGGGTGACCTGGTTCCATGTGAGGACGGATCCCCTGTATGTGTATTCCTCACAGCAGCATCAAGCAAGATGTTTATTTTTATTGTACTTTTGTCCCTTCATTCAGTTAAAAGAGACAGTCAAGAGGGATTGGATTTTATGTTTGTGAGGAAGTGGCTGTAGGGAAGGGTGGGCTTTGTTTGTTAGTTAGTGTTAGTGTGTGTGATTGTCTTATAATGTAGCGGTACACCCCACAATTCCAGATAAAAAAAACATTTTTAATTTGGATTTCTCATCTTCCCCTGCTCTACCACACCGCATGGAGCTGTAACTCAGCAGGACGTCAAGCCGGCCTGCGACACTTCAGCCTTTCCCTTCAAGCTTTGAAGCTCGAAAGCACCAAATTAACAAAACCTGATAACGTCATGTTATCTCTCTCCACAGCTCCCCAGCTTCCAAATGGCCAGATGTTTAGCATAAACAATTGTCATGACTCGTATACAGGTACAAAGGTTTATTTGATGTGATTACCCGTTTGAACCTATCAAACAAAGTAAAAGTTAATTTGATGTTGTGATTGAAGCTGGAACGAAAACGAGGAGATGGCGCCCTCGTGTGACAAACTGAAGAACTTCTCAGATTAGTAAACCCATCCTTCTGGGATAACGACGTCATCTCTATCTCAGATTGCCACCAGCTATTGGTCAGGCCGAGCAAGGCGGCCTGTTTAAAAGGGCCGTGCCAGCTCCTCTCTTCCTCTTATCCTCTTTACTCTCTCTTCTTTTTGCTTCCGCCCTTACTCTTAGTGTCTCTTGATCTTAGTTAACTCTCTTTTTCCTAGTCCTTTGTTCTTCGTTTTCCTCCACATGGCTCAACTCAACTAGAGCCTTTGTTCTTTGTTTGTGCGCGAAAGATCTTAATTAAGTTCGAACCTTAAATAACCTTAAGTAACCTTATTTTTGTAACGCATTATCAAGTTATTTTTGTTTCCTAGCAAAGTTTTTCCAGAGATTTCTACAAACTCATCAGAGCAGCAATTTTTACTATTATCTGCGTCTTTTGCAAGCGTTACAAGCTCTGAGACAACCCTTTTTTTTTATTAAGTCGGAAATAATTCTATTTTGGACTCATTCGGACCACGCCATCAAAGCCACCTCTGGTCTGGAACTCCTGGCGGATTACCGACTTCAGAGTAGCTCCCGGCCTTC
>JAVQJG010299803.1:0-21571 GCA_036024015.1 Craterocephalus amniculus | reverse complement strand
CCCCCCCCCCCCCCCCCCCCCCCCCCCCCCCCCCCCCCCCCCCCCCCCCCCCCCCCCCCCCCCCCCCCCCCCCCCCATCCTGCTAGTGTCACAGCTCAAGCAGTTGTGCTCAGGAAGATCAGGACCAGTTCATTATACTGAAGGCATCTGAAGGGAGGAAGGGGGGGTCACTGTGACCCCGCCCCCCGCTCCGTCGCACTGCTACGGCGCAGGCTGGAGTTTTAGACGGACCGCTTCTTTTTCGTAAAGGCAGAACTCCTCCGGATGCAGCAAGCAGAGACAAACAACCACAGTCCCAACAAAGAGCCACTTTCCTTCCTCCAGTGCAGCCAACCCAATCCCCCCCTCCCCCACAGCATCCAATGACTGTAAATTATTTAGTATTTTATATCAACAGTGGATAGAAAGACAGAAAACTCTAAGGCAATAAAATTTATTTTTATTTTTTTTCTCCCTTCAGTATTTAACTACAGCTCCCATGAGGCTTTGGGAGCTAAGCAATATCAAAGGGGGGAGCCGTGTTCATGGAAGCTGCAGTTTTAGTGGAAAAATATGACAAAATACCTTCATGCAATAAAAGCTACAGAACAGGAGCGAACCCGTAAGCAGGATGGGACTCTTCGCTAACCACACACGTTTCTCTCTACTTTGACTTTTTTTTCTGTTTCTAGGAAAACACCAGCACTTTATAACTATCCGCGTGCTGCAGACACGTTTAAAACATCTTTGTTTTAGCTGTGATCTGCAGGTGGAAAATCAGTATGATGCTTAGTATGGCGACATTGCACGCAGCCCCTATTACTACTCCTACCACCAGTACAGTTACAACACTAGAAACTATGAACTTGGTGTGCACACTGGTCCGAAGTCGTCGTCGTTGCATCTAAATGAGTCCAGTTTGAAACGGGACAAACTATTTTTACTTTGCATAAACTAACACGGTTCAGCCCGTTTCTGCAATGCTACGTGTCGACCGTTTGACTTTAACCAGGATAAAACCCACGAACACCCCCAACGTGAACAAAGTGTTGTACGTTTATCCGAAGACAGATGCTTCTGCTCTCATCTGAAAAGATTAAAAACGCATCCGTGTGCCACACAAATCCTCACAGGAGCACCTTGTGTGGATTCATCCGCCGCTAAAAAATAGTCCCAAGAAATGCACTTCAGCTTCAGTAATGCTTAAGTTTCTAAAAATGTCTATTGACGTCTATCAAGAGAAACTGGGTAACTAAGTTGGAGTATTGAGACACACTTTTATTTTTTTTTTTGGTTTTGTCTTTTTTTAGATTTGTTGACAAAATTAAAACACATAACGATACCAGCTTTATCCTGTCAGATTTTATCTGCAAATAGCTAACTAGAATAAGTAGATAAGTTTTTTTTATTTTATTTTTTTAGATTTTTTAAATTATTTTTCTCCCAAAAAATGTGCCTATCACACATGACATCAAGTGTTTCTGTTGCAAAATGCATAGATATTTCAGTGGACAAATTCCATCCATGTGACAAAACGTTACAGTTCGTAAAAATAAAACGAAGAAAAAGAAAAGAACTGTGGCTCTTCATCCCCACCTCCCTGGAAGTTCTGGCCGGGCTAAAACTCCAACCTGCTCGTGAGTTGTTTCCGACCCAGCGTAAGTAGGCCAGAAGAACCATGTGACTCTCAGAAACACACCCACAGGTACATGGAGATGCTAAATCTGCATATGATAGCTGCATGGGAGAACAAATGACCGACTTTACCCCAATCAGACTTCACAACAGTTAGTTGCCATGATATAGATACTCTGTAATATATGAGAAGCTGTCTACAGATGAACAGAGGTCGCACGCGTAGGAGCCCTGATTCAGAACAAGATTTTTTTTTCTTTTAACCTGAAATAAGATAAAGTTAATCAAGAAGTGTGAGTTGGAGTTACTGTACAGGATATTAACAGTACACTTTGTAGTTTTGTACAGGAAGTCAGGAGCTTAACCTTTTCCACAGACCACTCTAAGCAGTGGTGTACCCTGAACTGTCAGACAAAGTTGTGCTTCACCCCAACCTGCTCGCCTCTGATTTATAGAGGAAAAAGTAAAATAAAAAGGGGGGGCGGGGGTCTTCTCAGGGCCAGCAGGTTATATCCAATATGCCATAAAGCTACCCGCCCACCAGGGTCAGCATGAGAGCGGTGGAGTGGTAACCGGCTTCTACGAGCCGCAGAGCGAGCTCCTCCTCAGCAGCCATGAAATCTGGGTCACGTCAATACACATCCGGGCTCCGCCATCATCAGAGTCCCGCTGTCTCCTGATCAAAGAGCACTCACACTGGCTTCAAATCATACTTTGGTTCAAGTAAGAAAGAAAAAAATCAATATTCATCAATCCCCCCCCTCCCCCCCCATCCAACACCCACAAACACCTCACGCTAATTAGCAAGTCTCTGCAGCTCCGACGGATCTGGGAGCAAATCTGATGCTTGGCTCTGGATGGGGGCCCACAGTGCTTAGTGGGCATCTGCGTAGTACGTGTTGTGGTAAAGGTGGGTTTCAGGGGACGGGGAAGGGGGGTGGGGGGTGGGGGGTCAGTTCACACTATCACCGTCACACTTTCAATCATATAACACATGATCACATGTTACAGTAAATATCAGGGACATATTTAGTTGGAGGCGGTTATGATATCTATGCATGGGGGGCCAGAGGCTTTCCTGCCACCCCCTCTATTCCCTGACATCACCACAGCCCATATAATAGATATGTATATATATTTATATACAGAAAAAGAATACATACTTATTGGACACCCTAGACATTAAAGTACATTCAAAAACTGAACCAACATTCTTGATTAAACACGTTTACAGTGACTCTCCTGATGTAAAGAATTAAGGTTCTGCTTCCACAAAAGTAAAACTTTTTTTTACTCTTCAAAGGTTTTTAGTGCTGGAAAAAAAGGAAAAAAGAATAACACAATTTTTTTCTCAGAATACATTTGAAAAAGGAAAAAAAAAAAGTCACATATTTCAGCCCTCGTACCTTTGATACCGTTGGATGGGCACTACTTTATCTAGCGTAGTCTGTATGCCTCAGGCTTGTGTTTTGGTTATGCACCTGCTGATGTAGTACGATGGGGTTATTTGAGTATAATTCAATTAGTTACATGGACGTTGATGAGTTAAAACGTGCATCCTTGGTAGTTTTACGCACCTTTTTATCGCGTTGATCGTCCGTCGGTGCAGAGTGACACAAAGGCTTGGGCTCGGAGTCTGGCAGGTGAGTAAAGTCGGCGACTTTAGCGTCTTTTTTTTTTTTTTCCTTTTTCTAAATAGTCCTTTTTTTTTAGTCAGTGACCTCTGCTGGGGCGTGGAGAGGGGCAGACTGGGAGGCTCGGCTTTTTACCGTCTCACCGTCCCGCTGTGGCTCACCCCCCCCCAACTCCCCAACGCTGTAAACCATTGATGCTGCCCATTGGGGAGGGTGGGGATGCCCAATGGTGCTGCCAGGAGGAAGTGACATCACGACAGTATCCACGGGGGACGCTGCTAACAGTAGGCGCTGCAGGCCAGCGGCGTCGCAAAGAGGAGGAGGGGGGGGAGGGGGCTGCGTCGGCACCGGCCCGGAGAGGAAGGAAGGTTGTAAAGGAAGGAGGTTGGAAGGAAGAAGGCGGAGCAGTGAGACCAGGAAGCTGAGCTTTGGCTCCGCCCACAGGAAGTACAGCGTAGAAAGTGCTTCTGCCTGGATGCCGAGCGCTCCCTGCCACCCTTCTGTTTGGTTCTTCTCCTTTTTTTCCTGTTTTGTTTTTACACGACCTCGGCGACAGAGCGGTGTGCCATAGAGAGAGGAGGGGGGGCGGCGGGGCCTCCCTCCTCCTTCCTGCATACCACAGATCAGCATCAAGGGCCAACTGTTCATCTCCCTTACCAAAAAACATAAAAACAGATTTGTACATATATACTGCTTTATACACACTTTTTGTTTTTGTTTGTTTTTTTTTTCAACATTGTAAATCACAAAAGTATAGAAAAATAAAATGTTTTATAATAACGGGACACTTCTTTCTCTCTGTCTTTTTCTACCCGGCAAAAAGGTGGTCCCTGGTGGAAACTGGCTCACTCATCTGTCAAGTTTGTGGCTGGTTTGACGACTTTGTACGCCTCCCGTCTTCCCTCGCCAGCCTCAGTAGAGGGACTCCTTCTCGTCTTCTTCTTGTGTTATTTTCTTAAAGCTAGTTCTCCTCTCTTCGTTGTTTTCATGTGTGATGTCCATCAATACTGAGTACAGCTCTTCATTTTGTATTTACTGGAAACAGGGGAGAGAAGCGGGGAGACTGGTAAATATGCAGAATGTGATGTTTTCTGATAGGTAGACATTACAAAGTCGTGTGGAGAAGCTCAGTGGAAATTTCTGTTGTTTTTTTTTTTTACTAACTTTACTGCTGAGGAACTTCAAAAACAAAGGCTAGAAATAGTGAGAAGATGCATGTGAACATATGAAGTAATGTATGCAGCAAACATGTATGCATCGTAGAAGGAGAGGGGTTCAGAGGGAGGTTAGTCGTCACGCTTTAACCTGGGAGCTCGGCCGGGTTTCATCGCTACGCCTGCCAGCCGCAGAACAAAGATCAGAGCCGCCATCGTACGAGCCGAGACGGGCTGCTTGGCAGAGTGAAAAGTCTCAGTGTAACGGGGGCGGATGGAGGCGGGGGAGAGTGGGGTGGGGAAGGGGGTGGTGTCCCAGGACCCTCGTCATGACAGACTTTGGCTAATTCGAAGCGATCTTTAGCAGCTCTGTGGAGCTTCTGATGAAAAAATAACCAAATGAAAGAAGATGAGGCTTTAATTTGGAAATAGCTTTGTAGTTCAGCCCCCCCTCCCTCCCCCCAGCTTCCAACCCGGAGAGACAAACAGTCAAACAAGTGGTGTGCTCAATCAGCATCGGCCTGCCTCCTCCTCCGTCTCATGGCCTAAGCTTTTCACAACCTCTATCTGTTCTCACATTTCCGCTGCGCTCGCAAGGGACCCGCCATACAAAAATATCCACATGCAGCCTTCCAGCTTAGCGGGGAGGGAGCACAATAACGCCGCAGCTACATATAGTCCTCGCTGACAAGCAGCCTAGAACGAAGGATTGTGGACACAAATATTAATCACCCACAGACGTGAAGGATCCAGGAGAGCCGGGCTGCTGGGAAGTCTACTTAGAGCTGGCAGTTCTGAGCCATCCAGATAGTTGTAGATGTTTTCCCAGATTTCCCCACGTTCAGCCAACGCCTGCTATAACCAGCTTAAAGGTCCTTAACACCATGTTCAGTTTAATCATAATAAACCTGACTGATTCTGTTACGATGTGATTCATATTTTCCAAACAATGGATTTGTTTTAGCTCGACTGAATCTTTGTGAAATTGCGCGATAGAAAAGATGAGCTTAGTCAAACTTTGACAGCGATAGGAAACATGCATGATAAAAGGATGAATTATAGTTTATTCTTATTTAGTTTTGCTACACGTTTAACGTTTGCTCAAAGTTGTCTGAATACTTCTGATTGCATTTCTCGTTTTTAACTTAAGTTAAAAAATGTAAGTCTTTATTTGACCCTATTAAAAAAGTAAAAATAATTTGCATATATGTGCTTTGATCGCTGTCAGAATTGTAATGCAAAGAGTGTCCACCAGGGGGCAAAGGACATGTATCGAACCATATACAACAGGGTTTTGAGCAATGTTTTAACTGTAAAGTGAAGCGGAAAATCTTAATGGAATATGATACATCACATTTTAACAGGTTGATGTAAGATGAGATTGAATTTAATATGCTAAAAATATTTACATGTTTATAGATCAATTTTAATTCAAACCACAATAAATGGCACAACTGTGCCACCTAGTGACTGATTCACTGCTTAACGATTAAAAGTAGTGATCACTAGTTTTTAAAAATAAAAGATTACAATTGAGAACTTGTAGCATGATATGTTGAAACACACTGCAGCCCCGACTTCCTGTCTAAATGCGTTGTAATAACGTGGAGCAGATCATGCCTCTACTTCAGGATCCACACACTGATGAATATTTTGCAATGCACAATTCAGGCCTGCAGGTTTTCAGTGTTCCTGCTCCAACAGCCTGTGAAGGCCTGAGTCAGGTGTGTTGGAGCAGGAAACACTGGAAACCACTGCAGCAGACAGCAGTGACTTTCAGAGGTGGAAGTTAAGGTGCAGTCGATGCAAAGTGTCAAGGTTATTTTTCTATGCTTCCTCATCACTGGAGAGACGGTGCAATAATCAGGTTCAAGAAAGTTTGAGAGCTGCAATGTGTGGAAGATTTCCATACTTAGTCATTATCTGGTAACTAGAGCGATATTTATTTCATTAGAGGAAGGACGTCGGGACAATTCTGGACAAAAGAAACATCATCTGTTTGGATGTTGTACGTGTTTTGATCCTGCCACAAAAACAGAAGCGTTTGAAATGAGAAAGCATCAGATTCTCTACAATAATTAAATTGCTATTTTTCCATATTTTACCCACAAACATCTAAAAGAAGTGAAGTTTTTTTTAATGAGCTGAGTTCTGCATCTATCTGTGTGGCCAGACACCAGCAAGAATAAGTTAAAAATATTTTTCTCTTAGAAACAAATAACGCACATACACGAGGGGTGGGGGAGGGAGTGAAAAGTGTGTGTGTGTGGGGGGGTACAAAAGTATATTTTACAACAACATGATGCATGTTTGAAGGCAGACATGATGTTCTTATAACTGCTTTATTCTGACACTCAGAAAACAATCAGGTTACTTATGTCACATACTGACAACAAAAATAGTTCAAGAATAAGGAAAAAGGCTTATAATAGTATATTTTTCCTATGAAATGAACCCAAAAGAAAATTACTTTACACCTTTCAGACAATATATTCTCATAGAAATTACATAGAAGTCAAGAACAAGTTCAGCTGAATTGAAAATACACAGATGACCCCACTTCATATAGGAATACATATAAAACAGTTACTCAGAGAATCGGGATATAGTTTGTGTGTATATACATTTAAATGTATTTACAAGTGCTGTTCTTTTTTGCTTGGTTTTCTTTTGTACAAATATTTTCGGTGGATTAATAAATTCACCTGCCAGCTTATCAGGGCTTAGTGAATACTTGTAAATATAAATGATGCATAAAGAGTATTTTTTCTTCTCATATGTAAACATATCTCAATACTACTTTTTGAAAGTGTAAACAGATGGATCAAATAGAGGACTGGTTGCATATTAAGCTGGTTATGGGATACACAAAGCAAAAAAACCCAAAACAAAACCTTAAAAATCTAAGTGTTTGTACTATAAATTCACATTTGACTGACTTTAAGCGTAATAAAATGCATCAGACCTCTACAGTACACACTACTAGTTAGTACTATGATATATCTTTAACATTTAAGCCTTGATAAGCTGACACTGAAACAGTTAAACAATGCTAACTTTAACTTTTTCTGTAAACTGTTGACAAACCCGTGCAGACTGTTTGGAGTAATTCCTGATGACGATACTCAAACTCATCCCGGTAATAACATGACAATAGAAAAAGGGGGAAAAAACAGTTTAATGATGTAAAAGAAAGTCTAGATGTTTGTTGGGAGAAGTTATTCACAAACAGATCTCCATTTCCTCTTAATTGCATTGCATATGCTAATGCCGAAGCATTCAGTGTAATTACCAAAAGCAAATTAGTGTCTCGCCACACTGATGGCCGTAATGGATTAAAAAGTCTATTTCAGCTGTATGAATCACAAATCATGTGGATGAACTATTATTAAAGCTGTAATCGATTTGCAAGAAATAACTATAAGTTTTATACGAAGAAAAAGTGTAATTATTTAAATGGATGTTAAACCATCAGAATCCATGGATTCGCTCTGTGATGTGGCTCCATCAAAGTCCCAGTTTCACATCAGAAAAGCTCCACATGGAGTTAAATATCTCCAGAAATATCCTAAAACATTCCTGAATCTTATTTTTAATAATATGAATATTAATATTTTAATGCTGGTTAATAATTGATATTAGATTTGTACTTTGTGATATTAAATGTGGGCATTCAGATTAGCTCATAAATGCTTGATGGACGGCTTAAATGATTTCCTGTTCTTTGATAAATTCGGCTGTAGTTGATAGTTTATGGTCGTGATGAACTAGTTTTATACTTGGCTCTAGTCATTAGATATGGACGTGACACATTGTTGTAGCCCTAAGCTTACAGTTAATTACATAAAGTAAAACAAGTGATAATTAGCTTGATTTTTTGTATTTTTTATACAACAAAGTAACATTTCTGTTTAATGTTAAGCACAGTGCACATGAAATGTGCTGTGCAAGCAAACTCGCCCCTCCTACACTTCAACTTTACATTAAATGCTGTGAAGCTTAAAAACGCTGGATGTTTCTGATATCAAACCGCCGTCTTCTGTTGCAGAGCAACTCTTACATTTATAGAAAATGATATTTGACTGGATTATAAGCCACCAATAAATCCCTGTGGCAAATCTTGGTGCTCCCTACCTGGAGCAATGGCAGAACTTGTCCAGATGCTGCCTGGTGTTTAGCTTTGCTACCTAAATCAACCGAATCATGGGTGAAAGCAAACGGTAGTCATAATATTGGATTTAAAGAGGATTTATTATCGTAATGGAAGCACAAAGTGACGGAAAACAGACGTAGTAGAGCCACGAGTGTGAAAGCATCATCAAACGGTCTGCATAATGTGACACGAACACGGGACAGTAGAAACTTTATTGTGCTGCGGACTAACGTAGCTTTCACTCCGAGTTTCAGAGAAGCTAAAATAGTCCATCGTGGTTATTTTTCTGTTGCTACGTTTTCTTTTCATGAGGTAAAGGTTCTGATATTGCGATGTTATTACCAGGACTTGGAGTGAAGTCATGCAAACTGCATTCCCTTCGCTCCTTCCTCCGTCACACAGTCAAACATTCAGATGCATATTTATATATCTATTTTTATATATATTTCTTTGTATACAGCACATAGGCACACACATTCAGATCAAAAAAGAAATAAAAGGTCTATTTCATTCCAGTCTAGCTAACTAATAGTGGTCACTAACTGAACACCCACACATTTATAGAGAAACTCTCCTGTTTGCAAATGATAAAAATAATATTCAAAGTTGTCTTTTCTTCTTATAAAAACTCCAGATGGTGGAGCATACACACTAGCATAGAAAAGGAAGAACAATGTTTTGTTTTTACCCCCCGACCCTCACTCTGCAATAGAGTTTTTCTTTGACTAATGAGATAATGTTTTTTTTTCCTCTGCTGATATACAACATTATCATTTTTAACATCTTGACTAAACATAACTAGCCGTATATGAGATTTTTTTTTTATAAATATGTTACATTTCAGAAAGTATTGAAAAACCAAAAACAAATAAAGTGCAACAAACAGTTTTTTTTTGTTTTTTTCTTTTCTTTTTGAGACCACAACACTTCTGTGAGTACATGTAAATTAAATATTATTGGCAATAGCTTTGTGTTTTCATAGCTGCACTGAAATCTTGACAGCTAACAGTAGCTACACAGAGATTTTCTTAAAAATCCACCTCACGTAGCACAAATAGAAGCCAATGCTGTGACGGTATGTCGGCTAAGAGGCGAGCACTTCTGCTCTCTACACACACCTACATTGCATCTCCTAATGCCTGGGTGCTTTATATAATATCTTCCTGTACTTCAGTGTGTATACAGTGTAAAATGTGTTATACAGTATATGTCTATATATATTAATATATATAATACAGCAGTTTTAGTAATGAACAACAGTACAGTCTTATTTTGTCATCCTCTCTTGGGTCGCCACTTAAACAAAAACATAAATCAGCTCTTCTTGGAGCTGAAAGAGGACAATCCTGCTGGTTGTTAGAAAGAAAACTGTCCTGCCTGCTGAGGAGTGAATAGCACTGTATCCTAGTTTCTGAAGTTCTGTTAGTTTATCCTGAGGTAAAACATCTTGTGCAATGCTTAAAGAAAAGATACCAGTGACGTAAAGGAGAGCCTTCAATTGTGTGTGTGTGGTGTTAACATAGACCACGTGTGCAGATAATCTGTATTAGTGAGAATGTGCGACCACGTCTTCTGCAAACTCCGTTCATATGTGACCATTTTGCACTCAACAAGGCTGTTTTGGGGAAACTGCACAATAACAAATCCCTGCATACTGTAATGCTAATGTGATTAAGCAGTTTACTCATTTAGCCAGTCAAGTGTGAAGAGAAATAGTTGAGTACGCTTATCATGAGTTCCCAGAGTCAAAGGTGATGTCTCCAAAATGCTCGATTTGTTCAAGCGCAAATCCAAAAAGTAGAGAGCTTCAATGCAGAAAAGAAAATAACAGGCAGCAAAAAGCAGAAAGTCTTTACTTTTCAAAGCTGGAAGCGGCTTGTCGATTGACTAATGTAATTGCACTAATCCATTACAACAGTCTTGTAATAAATCTTATTTATGGGCTGCAGTCTCTGCTGAATTTTAGTTTTTAATAGTTTCCCTCATTGTTTAATAGAGCTCGCATTCTGCTCCTCCACACTAGTAGCACAGAACTAATCTTTTCTTTTCTCCACATAAGAGAATTCTTTGTTCTATTTTAGACCTGAAACTATTCAAAACATTGTATAACGTCTAACGTGGTTGTGGGGAGCCTTAAAAAGCACGGGAACTTATGTCTGCAGGTTTCTGCTTGGGCTTGGAGAAAAGGCATTTACCAATATGATAAAATCAGAGCAGCAACACTCAGAGCAGCTTAAAGCACATGCTTCATTTGGTTTGTTTTCACTTCCAATTGGTGCTATAAAATATTAAAAATACCACTGAGCATGAGCTGAGACGTGAACCCAGGCTGCCAGTGGGATTAGTTTACCTACGGCTGTACTTCCACCACAATACATTTCCCCCTAAAACAGAGCCGGCGCTGCAGGATGGTTGCATACGCGGCGGTTTGCAGGAGAGCGAGTCGCCGTGTGAGCGTCGTGAGTTCAAGACAGAATTCTGACCTTCATGACCCTTTACTCTGCATGCTGTCATACCACATTGTACCGATTGTAAGGCTCCACTGCAAGTGCACAACAGTAGGACACTAACGTTTAGGAAAAAAAAGCAGTCAGAGCAGTGCTGTCTTTGAGCTAAGAATTACCAGGCATGTTAGTCAGCGTTCAGACCCGCACGTCTTTACCTCTAAATGTCTCATGGAAGATAAAGGTTAGAGAAGCATCGCCCGGATTCCTGCTTGTTTTACGTCAATGTACCGTAGAAATGTCCCGGTATATTCTTAGTCAGATGACAGCAGCTGCGTACACACACCTCTGAGCATGCATCATGCGTGCTGCAGGAGGCTCACATTGTTTATGGTGACACAGCACCCATATACAGCAATCGAGATAATGCACATGTGCATAAACTTTCCAAAAGAAAACCAGAAGCACAAAATGAAAACAAAACAAGAGCAGACCAATGATGACATCAAAGAGGTTGTTGTAGTAATATCTGCTTGAGAGGGTGTCAGGGGAGGGGCTCAGCATGTGGACCTGGAAGCTTTTTGTTTGATTTAGCTCTCCACCAAGGATTCGCTTGTTTTGTGTTTGTCTATTTTTTCTTTAAAGATATTTTTTTTGTTTGTTTGTTTGGGGTAATGTCTCTCTGTCTTTTCTCGCTTTTTTCTTTCTTTTAGTAGGGAGTGAAGCGACTGTACCCTCCTCTGTATAGGCTAGCCTGCAACATCAAAGATGAAAAAGTACCAATCAGTATTCAGGTGACAGCTTTAGTTGGTTTCTCTTTCTCTGCAAATTTCCTTCCTTTAAAGTCGACGACTTTTCACGTCGGCATAACTTTTCATGTCCAAATGCTCAGATTGATGGTTTCATATGTTTTAGCCCATAATTTGGTTTTGCTGAATGAATTGCCTGACTGCATAGACGGGGTGTGTGTTAGGAACAGGGTCACCAGGAGTTGAGGTGGATTGGTGGATTTGGAGCTTAGCTGGTGCTAACTCGTGATAGCCAAAAACAAAATCACTTGATTGGATGAACGTTACAGAAACACTGGTCCTTTTAAATACATGAAAGAAAATAAAAGCTTTTTTTAGTGGAGTAAATCATTCCTTGCAGGGCCATAACAATATCAGACATTCAACAGAAAGAAGGAGAAGTTCAGAGAGGTTTAATCACAGCTCCTTTCATGTCTAGCAGGGGTGCCTGCACCTTTCTGAAGGGGCAAACCACAACAGGAAATTAGCCCTTAGATTTAGCACCATGCTCAAGATATCTAGGGCAGACGCACATAAAGCATGCAAGTGGGCCTATGCATGCACACCTGCGCATGCACACACACACACACACACACACACACTCCTCTCATCTCTACATGGCTCTGTTGCAATTAGGATTTCAGACAAACTCCAAAGGCTACTGAATGTCTTCAAAGACTAATTTTGCCTAATTTCAGGGAGTCCTCTTGCTTTTACAAAACTTTTCTCCATCTGAGATGCTTCTGCAAGCTGGAAATGAGTAAAGAGAATTTCCAACCTCAGAGGAACTAATTATTGTATAGCTTATAAATGCAAAAATGACTGCACTCTGCTGGAGAAGCATTAATCAAATATGATTAAAGAATTAGGAACCAAACTGCTGGTTTCTGTAGCTCAGGAGTTTATTAGACGTCGGTCTTAGAACAGCGAGTCTCCCAGTAGCCTAGCTATTTGTTCAACACCATACACACACACCCTCTCGAGTCTGTGTTAGCTCCCCGAGCTCCCAACACACACAGCATTAGCTCAGATATTTTTAGGGGACCAGATCCCCATCCTTTAGTTTCATTGAAAGGACGACTCAAGTGTAGGAGGAATGGAAGGAAATTTGGAGGGAAAAGAAGAAAGAATAAAAAAAAAAGAAACATTCAAGCACATTTTTTTAATTAAGTAAATGAAGAGGGAGAAAGAAATGTCTTAATTAATGAAAGCTTTTAGCTAGCAGCTGCACCGGGGAACTGAACGCTGTTTTTTTTTTTATTGCTGTTGAAAAATCGCATGCATGCCGGAATGGTAAATTTAAGTCATTTCTTAAGCAGAGAGCACGCCTCCGATCAAGCTTGTGGGCAGAGGAGGGTGAGCTGCTCTCTGGTTTATGTCCCACGGCACACTGCTGCATGCGTTTGATGGTCCTTAATCTCTAGGTTTGGTCTGTGAGCCCGGTCCCATCCCCTCATCGCCAGAAAAACAAAACCAAAGAGAGAGAAAAAAAAGATGCTCTTTTATCACTTTTCATCTTTGATGTTACAGTAGCTGCAAAAGCTAGCTAAAAACAGACATTAACAATTCAACTTCATCCCTTCAAGTTTGGCTGAATGGGGGGGAGAAAGAAAAAAAAAGGATGATCCAACTCAGTTAAGTTGATGTAAAAATGATAAGAAACATTGAAAAACAAAGTTTGTGTTGAAGAAAACCAAAAAAACCTGCAGTGATCATTGTCATAGAAGCAACTTGTCAAATCAATAATGAATGAGGTGATCTTATGTGCCATAACAATAAGTTGATTGCACTAAATGTGGGAGCCAACTTCTACATTCTGGGGGGGGTCACAGTACTACTCAGCTCCACTTGGGTGTGCCAGATAGCATGACAAAAAAAATCAAATCAGTTAATGAGAAGTTTGTGAATAAAAACCAGTGACTGCTCTGGTCTCTGGCCTTCATTCGGGACTGTGTGCCAGCTAGTGTCATGATGTTGGAGACGGGGGTGCAGACAGCATCGGGCGGCGCTCTCATGGACTTACCATGGTCCCCACACTGTATGTGGCTGCAGGGCCAATCGTGTGGTGATAGGGATCTGCTGTTGCATAGACTCTGCCATAGCTGCACGACAGGAGGCACAGAGAAGTCGGTCATTGATCTATCATTGACGACGCGAGCACAACATTTATGCATGCTTGTTTAATGCTCAACCCCGCAAGTCAACTCTTTCAAGTCTCTAACACAATCAATTATTTCCCTCCCCGGCCTCCTGGGCTTCCTGCATTATACAAGGTGCTTCAAAAGGGGGAGTTCAAAGGTTGGAGAATTATACTTGTCTTTTCGTTGTCGTCTTGATTAGGTGGATGGAATAGGTAATGAGCAGGGAGAGCCGGCGGGAGGAGGATGCAAAGAGGGAACACAGTTGGTGCTGGAGGGCTTGCTCTCTCACCCTGTGCTTGTTTACCCCGGCTGCACACTGGGCTCACGCCCCTGTCTTTTCATTGTTGCTGGTTTGGAACTAATCCTTCCAATTTCCTTCTAAGACAGGACAAGATGTGTCTGCCTTATTTATTTATTTATTTATTTATTCAACTTCACATGTTCCTCTATTTACTTTCCCCTCCTTTTTTTTCTTCAGTGGTTGCTTGCAAATGAGGGTCTGCACAGAGCAGATAAGGCACACCCAGCCAAGGACTGAGGGCACAAAATCAACCAGGAAAAAAAAAAAGAAGAATTTCCCCCAAAGGAAACAACAAGACACGCAGCAGTCATGCCTTTCGCACGAGCTGCGTCCACTTATATAAGATCTAAATATGGCTCGGCCCGTCGGAGTCCAGCAGCACCCAAGGTCAGCGAGCAGGACGGGAAATCAGACGGGCTCCCCGGGGAGGAGGCCGGTGCCATGAGATGGTCAGAGGAAGCTTCGGCGCTTCTCTTATCTCCAGCGAGCACTGAGCCCCACGGGCCCTGTAAGTCCAAATGTCTACAAAATGACTCGCACCAGGTCAAAGCAGCCCGTCCAATGTCACAGAGCCTCGGCGGTGCTGCCTGGAAGCTAGCGGGCTCCTGGTAGGGCCTCTCTGATCCATCACTCGCTGCTATGAACTCTGTTTAGTTACTTAGAGGGCTTTGTAATGCAGCCTGTGAGCACTGTAGGCTTTTCAGATAATAAATGTTTCATATTTTACAGGGGTTTCACACGCCTCCTGCAATCCCCGCGACCTCTTTTTTATGATTGGCTGACGGCTCCACAGATAAGTCTGATAAGGTATTGCTGAGACAATACAGACAAACCCTTATTGATCCAATGGGAATGGCCGTTAATTCAAAAGGAAACAAACAGAGAAAGCAAAACAAACAACTTGGGGGTGAATTATATTAAATCTTAGAGAAAAGTGTGTGCAAGAGAAACAGGAATTAAATCACTCAGGAGAAGAGAGAGAGAAAAAAAACCCTGCTGTCCAATTTCTGCTCTCGCCGAGCACGGCTGCTCATAATTTGAGCCGCCGAGAGGCCTGATAAATCTTACATTATCGATATGATCTTCAGGTTCTCGGGCAGGGTGTACGTTATCACAAGTGACATGCTCAATCCTTTCCAGATTAGATTCCCAAACCAGCCCACATCCCAGCTGACAACAGCTTTCAGGGGCCGAAATGAATCAGCGGCGCCTCCTCAGACAGAGCACACCTGAACCAGAGTGACATCACTCAGAAGTGATGGAGCTCCTTCTGGTCCGTCTCCCCTCCACAGACCCGAGGCCATTCATAAATACCGCAGTGATTTACCCACTCTCCTATCACAAGCACAGAGTCACGACATATATCATTGCTTTTCTCATACAGTCCAACAAGGTTAGTCTTTTTTTTTTGTGCATGTTCTTTGGCTTGGAGCTAAAAAGAATATGGTGGCATGCCTAATGGATAAGATAAAACGAGAGGAAGAAAACCTGAGGAAAGCCTAAATAACACAGAATAAATTGTAAAACGCTGATGAAGCAGCCACCATTCATCACTTGTACGTTTGGCCTGTAGATGTGTTCTTTATTGTTGGGAAAACACTAATTATGTAAAGCAAAAGTCCTGCCTGTGCGAGTCCTTCAGTCTCCTACCACCGTTTCTGCTTCTGTCAGTAAACTTCTCATTAGCGGCGATAGCTTGTCGAAGACAGTATAGATGTTTCTATCATTTGCCCCTAAATTCAACGTGTCACTTTTACATTTTGCTGAGGGTTCGATCGGGTAATCTGTCTCGCCTTTGCAGGTGCAGGGAAAGGAAAAAGAAAAATAGACCCATAATACATGCATGAAACCCCCATGATGGTCTTTGTCTTTACCCCACAAGATCTCGCACTATTTTCTTTGCTCAACAAGAAATCTCATTAAGTCTCCTGACGGAGCGAGAGGGATTCTTACCTGTCACTGTAAGCAGCGGTAGTGGTGGGCTGGGCAAATCTGTATGCTGCATAGCCACCCTGTTAAAATACCAGAGTATTAATCAATGATTGAGCTGAACCTGCACAGAGAAAGGTTAGAACTCAGATGCACGAGAAAACAACAACAATATAGACACAAAGCTTTAAATTGCCTTAATAGTTAAATGTCACTGCACAGTGTTTTGGTCCTCAGCCCACTCGGCCGAGCTGCAGGCTCCCTGGGAGACACCAGAGGGTGCTGTTTGATATATGCCGGGGTAGGCGGGCGGGAGGTGGCGATCGGGGAATGAAGGATGCTCTGAGAAGCGACTCATTGTCACACATTGGAGAAGCAGCAACAGCCTCACCGGGGCCACATGAGCCAACACCCCGAGTCCAGCCATTTTTAAATGGAGGAATCTCTCCTGCTACATTATTGAAGATCCCCTTTTTCCTTTACACGACCCCCCTCGCACAAATGAAGCAAAAAGGCAAAAGAGGGTCCCAACCATTGGGGAGTCAGGGCCGTTGTATTCATTTGCCAGAGTGGGGAAGGAATTAAAGACCTCATTGTGGAGTGCCGCTATTACTCTCTTTGAAAAATGAAGCTGTTCTCCTACTGTTTTTCTATTAGAGCCACTGGAGTGTGTGCCCATCTGTGTCCGAACGGCGGATAGGTGGCTTTTAATAATGCATGTTTTCATCCATTTTTAAACTCGAGGGGGAAGTCGCCCGACGGAGAGCGCTGCCGAGAGGCGACGCTTCCATCTGCAGCTTCAGGTGAAACCGAGGCGGAGGCCGCGCCGATTGAATCACGCCCACCCCCCCAGATCACGTCAGGCTTTTCCAGTGGGACAGGAAGTCACAGGGCCTGAGGCAGATGACTTCCTGTGGGACAGGCATGCCTTGGGACTGTGCTGATTACACCAACAGCTCCAACAAACACGGGCCAATAAATCACTCCACCACATTGTCAAACCCTGCACACAGCAGTGCAGCACATTTGTTATTTTGTCATGGAGAGTATGTGTCAGTGCAATCATGTGTGTGTGCACTGGTGTGTTTCTACATGGAGAAACATGCATATGTATTAGCACGTGCAATCTCGGCAGCGTATATTTATATGTGCATGCAGACACTTTTTCAGTTTGGACAGCACTCGGGTGTCTCCTGAATGATTGTCCTGGACGCTGAGGGCTGCCAGACGGCTTCCTCCTGGTCACCTGAGACCTTCACGCACACTCAGCCAGTCTGAAGCAGTGCAGCGGCCATCGCCAAAACTAATGGCATGAATCCCTGGAGGCTGGGCTGACGGGGCGAGTGATGGATCAAACCGGCCGGGCCTCAGCCGAGGGACGCCGGTGTGCAGGACTTAGCTGGAGGTGTCCGAACGAGTGTGAGAGACAAACAACATCACTCAGAGCTCAGTCCGGGCTCTCTACGATGATGGTGGGTGTCTCTGCCATAAAAGCCGGTGAAATACCGTCCTATCATGTGGGCTGGCGTGTAAGCCGTATATCACCTGGGTTTAGCGTTTCATTCCCAGACAGCGGTCTCTGTCAGGGCGAAAGTGAGAAGCAACTGTCACCTCCGGGCGGCCGCTGTCATCTGGCTATCTCAGCAGACGGCGGCGGAGAAATCAAAGGGACAAATTACATCCTCCCACAAACGTTTGGACTGGTGTCAGAGTGGGGCAGCGTGGTAATTTCAGCATTATCTCTGTCAAGGGCGCCGTGCAGCGGGGCCGGCCCCCGATGTGACCCTGCCTGCAACGGACAGCTCCAGAGGGAGAGCAAATCCCTTTATCTGCTGCTCCTCTTATCTCCCTGGTGGCGATGGCTGGGAGGAGCAGGCTCCACTCAGGACCGTGCAGACCCCCATGAGGCAGGCAGGGACATCCCAGCCAAGCCCTCTGAGCCACACAACACAGGAGATGGGGAGCCACAGACACATCTAACCCAGTGAATGACCTGACTTGACATGGGACACTGAGTCAGGGCCCACCGTCCTGCCAAAGTCTGAGATCATAGGAAGAGAGGAGGGAGGAGCTGAGGGGGTTTTAAATTTTGTTGTTGGATTTCTTGGCACTGCAGACGGAGGCCTAATCGACGCCGGCTTGGCAGAGAGGCTGGGTCTCTCATCTGCTTTACTTGCGTTTCATGCACGCTGGCAGGAAGGAAAGCCAACTGTACTTACATAGATCTCTGCACCATAGAAGCCATCCTGGTACACCACCCTGTGAAACGGAGGAAGAGGAAAGCAGGGTTAGTTAAAGCGGCCTACTCGGCTGTTTTGGCTACGTGTGTGTGTGTGTGTGTGTGTGTGTGTGTGTGTTGGGTCAGCTCCTCGCAGCGTCGGTGCTCTACACCACAAATAATGAATGACACGTTAAACTGAAAGGTGGAACCATTTCAGATCCCTGTCCAATTTTCTGCTCTGGTAAAGTTGTTTGTCTTTCCAGTAGCTGCAGTTGTTGTCAGGAGGGTTGGTGGTGGTGGAGACAGGAGGGAGGACAATAGAGAGCATAGAAGGCAGCTTCGTCACATGGCTTTGCTATATAAATCAACCGGCTGCCATCAGTAGCACGAGGCCCCGGAGTGGGAGGGAGGGGGGATTTCTAGTCCCGGTTTCAGCAGCGAGTCCCTCTGCAGTAAGACGGGTCCTGATCTAATCACAGATAGACGGCTACGCAGGGCCCTGGCTGCCTCCGTCAGACCTCTCCCACGGCCACACAGACCTCTGCTGATAAGAGGCGAGTGTGAGCGCTGGATAAAGCCGGGAGATCAGCATAGCCCCTGGTCACAGGCCAGCCAGGTCTGCCCAGTATTACACTATCTCAGCTCCCATCCCGCTTTGTCAACAAACACACAAATATAAGGATGGACAAGCTCAGAAAACACACAAACGGACCTTTCCATAAAAACGGACCAGCTAAGGTGTAAAGTTAACAGAGGACAGATCTGCTGTACTCACGCTCCGTAAGCAGGGATGGGCGGCGGCGGCGGGGCTGTGCGGAACGTGTTGTACACAGCCCGTCCCCGTCCCCGCAAGTGGGCACCCCTATAGGCCACCGTAGCGCCTGTGGCAGGGTAGGGGAACCCTGTTACTGTGGAACAAAACACACAATGCACGAGAAAATCACTTTCAGAGAACATCCTCCACTTGGCATTGCTTACCTTATGACAGAATACATTAGAGAGAGACGTGTGGCACTGCTTTCCCTATGACAGAATGCATTATGTGGAAGACAAGGAAACAATAGATTTAATCTTTTCTAGGTGCGCCTCATCGAGCACTCTCCCCTTTCCCAGCTCGCTGCTTTGTGCCATACTCAGCAAGGATCCACATTTGCTGTACGCATCCTTCCCTGATGCCTGGTGAGGGGGCAGCCTTGAAGCCCAGGCAGGTAATGGATGCAATACCACTAGTTTCGCACCAAAGCTTTTGCATAGTTCAGACGCAACGGGCTAGCAGTGAGGAGGAGAGCAGGAGGGTGGACAGGGCGGAGACTAAATGCTGATCGCTGTTGTTGAACAACCTGGCTGCATTTTTCAGAAAACTGCAGCAGAAAAGGCTGAAAAACAGGCCAGAACCTCAGCCTGACCCGCATCAGATCCATCCCAACATCTGTGTCATGGGGCAACAACATGGCCACAGCCAGAGTTAGAGCAGATGATGCCAAACTATTTCCACTGAAGACCCCCTCAAATGGACCAATCAGAAATCTGTATTCAGTCCAGCTGTATTTGTGTAGCATCAGTTCACAACAAGTCTTCTAAGACACTTCACACAGTCTGAGTCAATACAATTCAATGTTGTCCAATTCTAATCCAATTAAAACCACAATAGCTCACATAAACTAATTCATAAAAATAATGGCCTTGCTACGGGAACCAATGGAAACGCTGGAGCGTCTCATCAATCCACGCTTACGTTTACTACCTTCTTGCCACGAGTTCTGCACTCTGACCGTGTCTTTCGATAAAACTGAAGGTAACTATCAATAAATAGCTTCATGTTTTTAAATAGTGGCCAACCATCTGCACTGGTGTTATGTCTGTATGTTATTAATGCTGCTGGCCAACTCCAGGGTATGAGGATAGACACGATCCACTCCACCGGCTCCCTACACCACCCGGGGCAACCAGGGCAGCTTCTTAAAACTCTAGACTAAGGCTACGCATTCTGAAATATTTTTGAATAGCAGAGTTTATTCATGCATTTCATTCACATCGAACAGGTATTTGGGAATTTTTTAAATCCAGTTTAAAAAACAGGTAGGCTCTGTAAAGTCAGAGCCATGCAGGACCCCCTCTGTGCTCCTCTGCAACTCCAGGTTGGGAGCCACTGGATTAGAGGAGAGCTTATATGAACGTCACTTCTGCATTTAACCTTCAATCAGTCCACTGGCTGTCTGATTAGCGGCTGCTGAGGTGCATACAAACACACACTGATGTCAAGACATGATTAAGTTGGCCTCCACTCTTCCTGAAATTGTAATTCCCTCTCAGGCCCCCTTTCCTCTGGTCCGCCCCCTCTCTTTCCATCTGCCAACGCAGAGTCCATCAAAAAACAGTCAGCCCCATTATTCCTCATCCTCAGCAAACGCCCCTTTGTCACCCTCCCCTCACTTTCCTCTTCTTTACTCATTTCCATGATAATCTTTGGGCAAATTCATAACAGACCACTTGGGTTTCTCTATCAGAGTTTGCTCTGCCTGATGTCGTTGGGCGGGCTGAGACGGCGGCTTGGTAGGGGTGAGTAGCGCAGGTTAATAACATGTATGCAGTGTGAGCCTGCAGACGCAGACGGCCAGTCGCACTCTCCCAGAAACTACAAGGCAGTGAAGATCCATGTTGGCGGTGCTGCGTGAGCTCCTGGCTGCTGTTTCTGCGCTGCGCTAACCCTGCAGCCGGTTGCAACCACTGAGCACCGTAATGAACAATGCACACTCCGGCCCCGCTGCTTCCATAAAGCTGACAGGGAGACAGATTAGTGGTGCTTTTAAAAACAGAGAGAGCCAGGTTTAATGTCTTCTGCCATTAACATCACGCTCCATTAGTGGGTCCACACACATTCAAACTTTGCGTCTCATTTGGCCAGGTGACGCCCACATACCCCGCTGCACCTACCCACCAACACGCAGGGCACTGTGTTTACTGCCAACGTACCAACACGGCTCCTGGACTTGTAGGGTGCCCACCCCCCGCTCACCCCCCAACCCTTCCTTCCTTTAGAGATTTATAATGCTGACCTTGACATTTAAATTAGTCTTTTTTTGGAGCAGTGGACATCTGAGAGTGCATTTGCTAAAGGGCAAAAACAATCCTCCTTGATAGTTTTTGAGGTATCATGCGGGGGGGGGGGGGGGGGGGGGGGGGGGGGGGGGG
>JAVQJG010299768.1:0-10615 GCA_036024015.1 Craterocephalus amniculus | reverse complement strand
TTTTTTTTCCCACTCTATCCGACCTCCAATCAAACTTATGAGTTTGAGAGTCTTGGAGAGAAGAGATGAAACAACTCCTGTAGCATAAGCTGAACAAAGCTGCAACATCGGCATCATAGCTACGATATATATAGACCTATATGTAAAGTCATTATCAAGCTTAGCAGGATAATTCTGTTGCATAATCCCACTGCACATTCCAACCAGTGTAGTACAACAAACAAAGAAGAAAAGATTAAAGCCTTTTTAATGCGGTCAAATTCCTGCCATGAATTGCACGGCCATCACTCAGAACACTGCCGACATTCCCCACGGTGTCGCTTCACCCGCAAGCTTCACACTGCACTTCGCTAACTTTGATTGTAAGACAACTGTGTGTACTGGTTTCTTAACTGGGTTTAGCAAAGCTTTAATGTGCATTAGAACACAATTTCAGGCTTGTCTAGAGATCTAGAGCTTAGTAACTACACAAGGAGGCTGTTTATCCTGATGGACTTCATTATGTTTGACTTATTTGCTTTTGTAGCGAAGAACAAGTGCGATGAATTCTTCGTCAGTCTGGTTATTTTTACAGATTAAAAAGATACAATATATTGACTTCTGCTCTGTTGGCTGTTTTTATTTATCGTTGGACAGAAACGTTCTAATCAACAATCCTTTCACACAGTTCAACATACTACTGTTCATACCTGTAAACCAGAGCTTTGCAGGTTTAACACGTTTTCCCTCCCTCCCCTGTGTGTGTTCATATTCCAGCTCATCAGGCAGAACAGCAGAGAGCACCGGAGCGCCAGGCTCGGGCCAGTCCAAGCACAGTGGGCAGACTCACAAGATCTGTTTGGTGTGCTCGGATGAGGCCTCGGGATGTCACTATGGGGTTGTAACCTGTGGCAGCTGCAAGGTGTTCTTCAAGAGGGCCGTGGAAGGTTGGTTTCACCCTTCTCTCCCTAATTCCTTCTAATGTCACATATGGGTTTTAACATCTATTTTTGATTTGAAAGAAGTACACGGAACAGATGATTTTTACTGTATAAGGACCACATTTATTCTAAGTTATAATCAGATGTCAAAGTGTGTTAGCTTTAAGATCCACTAACCTTTCTCATTCAGCAGGATCATGTAACTTTTGCACAACATCTTTGCACCCTTTTGTCTGTAGCTAAGCTACAGGAAAGTAAATTATTTCTAGAAATCCAAGTTGAGAGTGCTGTTGAATAGTAGGGTGCTTGTTGTGCTTTTCTACTTGCTTTTGTTTTTATTTTTTGGGCTCCATTATTAGTCCCAGCCTTGTATGAGTACCTCCTCCTCTTTTTCCTTTCCTGTTTGTCTGTGTCAAAGCAAAGATTACTCACAAGTGATTAACAGCAAAAACTTTCAGAGAAAAGAGCCAAGTCCAAAAATATCTCCACCCCAACACTTTCCAGTTAAGAGAAATGTCTTCCAGAGGGCTGTTGCAGCCTTTCACTCACTAGGACTCATTCCTTTTGAGAGAACTCGTGCATCACTATGCCTGGACAGGAATGCATCTGGTGTTTTAGGTTTTTTTAATGCATCCCTCCCTCTCTATCTTTGTTCTTCTTGTCCTACTTCCTGTCTTTCTACAAGTCAACTCCACAGATGCATCATTGCTTTCTGAGGATTTTGGTTCCCATCGGTCTTAATGACCAATAATCCTTATTTTCAGTTAATCAAAGCTAATGTAGTTCTTTCAGAAAAGAGATGATCTGCAGTTATCTCTTTTTTCATATTTAAAGGAACAATAATCTTTTCTTTGTTTCATTTTGCTCCTGCATCTACAATATTTCTGTGTAGTTCCTTTAGCAGCAACTAACATTACCGGGGAGGTCACACTAATCCATTTTAGTTATGTGTTTATCGCTTTTGATGTTCATAAGATTGTTTGGTTCCTGCATCACTTCGGTACGAAAACATGGCTGTTTGTTGATGGGCCTGAAAATGATATGGTCACCTGCAGAGAAGAAAACATTAATATGAAGATGTTTCCTTTTCAATGTGTGGAAAGGTGATACAGATTAGCAGTAAAACTGCTCAGTGTTAACATAAAGTTGTCAGACCCTGTCCAGTTTTAATGTTTTGGACTCGTAATATTAGTTGATTTTTGTTTTTCAGTTACACACAATACTCAAACATAGGTCAAAGCAAAAGCAGGTTTTTGGAGTTTTTGTTAAAGTCGAGCTTCACATTATTTGTAGCATCTGTGCAGACGTGTTGATGGCAGCATTATTCTTTGGGGGTTTTTCTTTTCTACATCCGGGGTAGGAAGACTTGAAAAGACAGATAATGAAAAATATAGTTATTTCATTTATTTATTTTTAAAAAGAAAGAAAACCTTCTGATTACTCAGGATCTAGGAATCTAGGATCTTAGGAAGCGTTTCCAAAAGATGATAAAATGAGACATATAACAAAAATCCAGAGATTCTCTAAAAACTCTTGTGCAAGTCCCTGGAGTGGCAAAGTATGAGTTTGGGTCTGAATTCAGTAAAGAATCTCCTGGAAATGGATGTGCACTGGTCCTCCACACTCAACTTGTTTGAGCTTGCACAATTCTGCCCGAAGTACGAGGAAAAACTGACAATCTGAGCAGTGTGCATGTTGGACCAAAGGGCCTGGATACTTCTTTCAAAGCCTATTTTTAATTAGTTATTTTCATCAGTTTATTAGTTCACATGTGTACTTCAAAAACCTACCGTTGCTTCTCCATTGATGAGAACTGTGTGAATTAATCTTTTGTCGAGTTTAAAAGACGATATGAAAAACTTCAAAGGGCCTGAAAACTCTCTTTAGGCATGTGAATATAACCATTTATATTAACTAACACCTACAGTCTCAAAACTTGTACAGATGCATGATTATCTGCTGTTCCAGCTTCTGTTTTGTGGTGCTGGTGTGACCACCGAACACTCAAACTCAACTTTAGGTTTTATATAGGAAAAAAAAAAACTACGATAACACTAAGAGAGTTATGTGTCATTTTTGTTTTTCTCCCCCCCCTTTCTCCGTTCTACGCTCGTTGTCTCTATGATGAAGGATGGAGAGCACGACAAAACACAGATGGTAAATAAATGCACTTTTGATAACAATAACAATAATAATTACTATTGTAATTATGATGATGATGATGATGATGATGATGACAATGATGGAAGTACTGCCACCTCTGATTTGCTCATGTTCCATTATTCCTTCAGCACTTAAAAAAAAAGTAAAAAAAAAAAAAAAAAAGCAAATGACCAATCTGCCTAGACACATGCAAAGCCTCTTGTGCCAACTGTCTGTTAATGCATGCAAATGTTTCTTCTTGGTGATTCAAATCAGCATCAATTGCCTGTGAATGATTACAGTGCTCTCCGGCTTCTGCTTGGAATGCTTCACCTCATCATCCTCGCAGGTGGTGGATCCTAAAAGTGTTGCCACATGCTGCCACCAATTAGCCTGTATTTGGGCGCTTAACTCACCTCAGAGCTGATGTTGATGTCCGGGCCCAGCTCAGTGTCTTTCATGTTGGCTTGACTTAATTGTCAGGTGTCTGCTTTTAATTATGCTCTGCAGGATGGATTTCCAGCTAATACTCATGGTTTTTCTGTAGAATGCAGCTCAATAATGTTTGATTCAACATTAATCAGTCAAGTTGATTACGGCTGTAAATTGTCTAAAAATGTGAGCGCTATTCCAATATAATAACAAATCAGTGTTTCCCAATCATTTCTTAGAATGCCCTGTTTTTTTTCTTTCTTGTTATCTAACCATTTTTATTGGTTTGGTTTTTCAGGCATCAGCAGAAACATGTTCTGTCAGGATTTTAGAAAGTTTGCAATAAAATAACCTCTTTATTCCCCCCAATGTTTTTGGCATGAGGTGGTGGTTTATTCTAATTTCTAAACAACACAGGAATTGGTTATTTTTAATTTATAACAACTTATCAAACATATTTTATTTACCTATTTGTATCCAAGAATATGATTACTGCATGTTACTTGAAAGTAATGTGAATTTATTGTCAAAAATACCAAATGTTTTATCCATGTGTGGCTTTTCTTTAGAACAACTCAGTTTTTAGTTAGCGATCAGGCACGAAATGAGGACTTGTTGAGTTTGCCACAAGCTCTGCTGCACTCTTTTTTGTCTTGAAAGCTTCACTGGGTTTGGATGGAGTTGACAGACCCTCGTTAGCAGGATAAGGGACTCAGCTGGCACATTTGACACCACAGATGGCTGTTTACGTTGTTGTGTGTAATGACTTTCTGTGATATCGGAGATGGCTGCAAATGTCGGCCCCAAAACTGCCATTTTGTCTTCACACCACAAATCCTCCGCATTACTATCTAATGCACTGTATGGAATACAGGATTAGTCCCCAAGTGTCAAAAGTGACTCATTCTAGGGGTAGATGTGTTGTCGGACACATGCATAGAATTATGCATCCATAAGCCAAGTAAATAGCAACTCTGCATAGTCATTTACATACATCCATACAGTGCAATGGACCTTTTTTCTTCTTTGTTTTAGTCAACTCAGAGTTCATTAAAAGGCACTGCGTGTTTGCTCCGGCTTGGCTACAGACTGTCGCCATCACTGCAGAACGAAGCATCATTAAACTGAGCTAATCATTTGCTTGATGTCCCAGATTCAGTGTTTGCTGATGCTCAGGACATTAGGCTGCAGCACAAGGCTCAATATTCACAAGCAAAATAATGTAAGACATGGCATTATAAAGGAAATGAAACTGTCTGACTTATTGTCATGGGCAGCCACACAGCTTGCTTTTACAGCAGTCTGACAGCCAGCACAACATGCTGCATGGACACTTACAAACGGGGGTTTTCAACGTTTAAACTTTATAAAGGTCTTTTCTGTTCTATAGTTGGACAGGTTTTAAAGTTATGTAGAACTGAACAAAGGAAGACTCTTCACTTTCACTTCAGAAATAAGTTTTCAGATTAAGCTTTCAGATTGTACGGGGCCATTTCCGAATCAGAACTCATATTGCTGGATGACCTTGTCCAGGGCTACTCAGTTCGGTCCTATGAAGGCAGGTTTTCCACGAATTACTGCTCCAACAAACGGAACCAAAATAATGAGTCATTGTGCTGAACTTGATGGATCCATTTAATTTGATTAGAAGCAGGAACAGAATGAAAACCTGCTGGATCGCGGCCCTCGTAGGTACGAATTGAGTAACCATGACCTTTTCTCTCAATCTAGCTGCAGCTAGCTTGTTGGTGCAGATCAGGGACTAAAAAGAAAATAGACAAACTTTTGCCACATGACTCGTAGATTTCTGAAGAGCTGAAAAGAGGCTCTTTGGGTGGTTCCACCCTAACACATAAATGGGTGATAAGGTGGTGCTGAGAGGGGGGCTGTGAGCGTGGTGACGGGTGATTGACACCAATGAAACCTTGAGATGCTTGTGGCTATGAGCTAATAAAGCTAACCCGGAGATAACAGGAGCTAAGGGAGGTAGGTGGGCTTAAGCTAAGGCTGGCTGTTAGCTGGCTAAAACCCACAGTTGTTCTACCCTCTACCTCCTTTTGCCCGATATGTGTCAATCAAAAAGACACACCCCTAATTTGAAGAATTTCAATATTCATCTAAACATCTAACTAATGAGTTATGGATAAAGTCCCTCCCACAGTTTTCGTGAAGGCAAACTTGACCAATGAACCAAAAACATTTTTTACTAGGCTGTAAAAATGTTTAATTCTGCTGTAAATTGGCCTTTTTAACTCTGGAGTCACTGGGGATTTACTCTGTTTTGAAGCCAGCCCCTAGTGGATGAGAGGGAAACAGCAGTTTTTGGCACTTCTTCAACCTCCTGGCTAACGTTTCAGCTGAGGTGCAGATAGATTGCGGTTTAATTTAGTCTGCTGTACTCTCCCATCAGCTGTCAAAGTTCATGCAGCAAAATCACATGCAATGCTAAGACTATCAGCAAAGCACCAACCAAACCAGAAAGCTGCCACTACAGTATACTTAGATTCTGCACCATCTGAAATATGAGTTTATAGATTGTGTGTGAGAAAATGCATTGAATTCTGTGGTAAACAAAACCACTTCCTCTGGCATAGTTCCTGCTGCTTATCTTACATTTTGATTAGTCATCAGTCTTGATTCCACAGTAATTCTCAGGAGACCTATGAGCTCTCCTTTTGGACCAAAGTTACAACGACACAGCACCTGATGCAAAGCTTTATATAATAGTTAAAAAGAATATGGTTGGCAGGTAGAAGGCACAGAGAGGAGTTAGCCCGTAGGGTCTGTGGACACATTGATTGATTGATTGATTGTACCTGTGTTTATTGGAATTTTGCTTTCAAAGATAAAAACTTCACGAGTGGCTTATTAAATGAATCTTGCAGACATATTTATTGAACTTTGTTGCGCAATTAACTGCCGACTGCACCATTGCCCAACGACTGTGAAAAGAAGGATGTCTTATTTTTGCACTTGATGGAGGCTGGGATAGTTGCTGGGAGCGGAAGGCATGAGTATTGCACAACGGCAGCAGGAGGAAAGGGTGTGCGAAGGGAGAAATTCTCCAATGAAGCCAGAAGAAGTTATCAGAATATATCAACTTACATGCGACATCATTCTAATTCACTGGAGGAAATATAAGATGATCTGGATTCTCTTGACAGGGAGGTTATGTAATACCCACTGCTCTAAAACCTTTTTCAGCTCTTTATCTCTTCTTCTTTGTAGCAGGAATGTCATTTTTTCTTTATTAGGGTCACTATTAGGGAGCATTCACACTGGCTCTGTTTGAACTGCTTTAAATGAACCCTGGTCCACATCCAGGGGGTTGTACAGTATATTTAGACTTGTGCGAATACTCATTTGCACTCTTGTGCGGACTAAAAGAAGCAAATTCTGGTCCGGTGGTCTCAGTTGACTTGCAAGTGAACTCAGGTTTGATTTACTTCCATCCAGTGAAGAGAAGAGGAGACGCAGGACTCGTAGTGCAACATGTTGTGTAACTTGTTGCTCTTACAGCATAGACTGGTTAAAACTCCATTAGAAGTAAAGTCATGTTCCACTGTCCCCCAGTGTGAATGCTGGCAATGACTCTTCTGCATGTGTGTGTGCTGTCTGATGTTGAACTGTGGAAGTAAAATGACAAACTTGAGTAATAGCCGAAGATTGAAGTCTTTGGAAGATTTTCTTTCCTTTTTTTAAAAGAAATTTAGAATATTTTAGGTGAAGAGGGTAAACTTAAATCTGCTCAGTAGAAAGTAGATAAACAGGATGGCTCAAAATAAAAACTGAGTTGTTTAATGGAAAACGTAGAACTTTTTCAACTTTTGAAATGAAATTTTCCAAATTCACAAACTGATTGATGATCATTTAGCTTATTCAGACAAGCTTGGCCAAAGGTAAAAACCGATGACAAGGATACCCCAGGGTTTTTTTCATCTCCCATTATCAATATACTGTAAATGTTAAATTACAGCAAGTAATTTACAGTAGTGCTGCTTTTTTCTGAGTCTAGCTATACAGTACAGGAAATAATCACACACATATTGGGCCTGTGGTATTGAATGGCCTTTAGTTCAAAAAGCTACATGATATTTCAAAAGATCTATGAATATCAGTAGATCAGTCATTATGGTCCCAAAGGGCACTTTGCTCGGTCAATGTTGACTTTGAGCATGGCTTTGCTTCAGCCTCCCTTCTTTCTGCCAGTCTGGGCAAACCCATCGTTTCTAAGAAGTAGTTGCTGTATCGGTTACAATGAAACATGAAGAATGACAATACAGCCACCGTGTAGATATATGATATGAAAACTAAAGGATTCACAATTCCTCTTTATATGTTTTTGTTTTGAGAAGAAACAACAGTTCATAGTTTACCGTGTTGTTTCCCCTTGCTTGGAAATCCCACGAGTGAGTTAGGACTTAGGAATTCAGTGGTTAATCACGTGTAACACAGGTGAAGGAGGAAGCTAAGTGTAAAAGCTGTGGATGTAAAACATGAGAATGCTGGTGATTTCCTGTTAAGAGTGACCGGTAACTGGTATGCTTGTGGTCAAACCACCGAGAATTTTCTTGTCACGGGGACAGAACATTTTGATCTGTTTTTTTTTTTTTTGGTGTTGTTTGATGTCAGCAGCTGATGTGGGGTTCACGGTTGCCTTTGTGACTCATTTAATGCATCAGAGATGATTCTGCTGGAGCACAACAATGAGTTTCATTTGAAAACGTGTCATTGTGAAAGCGTAAGAAAAGCCTGAGTAGTTTGCCATGGATTTACTGTACAGTTTGGGACATTTATTTAGTTCCTTTCACTGATCAGGATTCACTCTGGACTCCCGGGAATCTGTTGATCCTGGAAACGATAAAAGATCATGTGATGTCCCTCAGGCGCCGTCACACTGGAGTTGTAAATATGAAAAGCAAGACTGTTGCAGCAGAGACTCCATTTTCAGAACATGTTCAGTAACATCATGTAAAGTAGATAAGAAGGTATGTCTAATTGTACAGTTTTCCCACTTTGAAGTCCCCCTTTAGATTTCGAGACATAAAGAGATCCATGGTTATCAGACAAAAGCAGACTATGTAGACTCTAAAACACTGCATGCGTGTTCTTGTTACACTGAAAGAGCTTTGAGCATAATTATTGTGCCCTGTAGTAAAAGTGCGGACATAAGAAAAGTGAAGCTGTCAACACAGCAGGGATGAGACGCTTGTGAGGCTTACTGTAGAATCAACAGGTGGTGAGTGTTGTTATACCCACTGACCGGGCTAATCCTCCTCAAACCCTCTTAGCTGGCTAATTTGTCTCCTTTATCCTCTTTCTTCTTCCTTCTCCTCTCTACAGGTCAGCACAACTACCTGTGCGCAGGGAGGAACGACTGCATCATTGATAAGATCCGCAGGAAAAACTGCCCTGCCTGCCGCTTCAGGAAATGTCTTCAAGCCGGAATGAACTTGGAAGGTAAACCGTCCGACCCGCCACTGAATGGGCCGGACTGCGACCTTACAGTCAGGTGTAAAAAGAAAGCCCACCCCTCTTTCTGTTCTCAGGTTTTATGTGTCAGGATTTACCGAAATAATCTGGCCCTTATCTTAGAATTAGGGTTAATGGACAATAATACATGACCTGTTACTCTATATCGTCATTGTCGAACAAAACCAAAATGTTTGGGAGGTAGAAGCTCTTTTGTGAATAGTCTTTTTTACAGCCTTTAGCATAAGAGGTGAAATGTGTTCAAGAACAAGAAAAAGAAGTTCAGTGGCCTATATTCTACCTCTTACAGTCTCTTACTGTGATTTTTACGATCTTTTATGAACATTTTGTGCTGTTAGTGGCCTTTATTGGGCAATAGTTGGACAGGAAAGGGAGCCAGAGAGAGGGGGAGTCCTGTAGCCTCCACATGTGGTCCAGCTGCTCTACATGTGCAGCTAGATGCCACCTCAACTGCATTTTAATCTTAAACTGTTTTAATCCAAGATACAAAGTCCCCTTTTTCCAAAAATACTGGCAACACGATGGTGAATAGATGCACTACTCCAAGTTAAAGTCACACTACACCCACACACACTGCAGGGAAAAATGCCCACTCCTTTTCTTTGGATTGAGGTAAAGTTGAAAAGCATCTTGCATCTTGCATCTTAATGAAATGATGAAATTCTTTCTGTTATAATTAATGCTGGTTGCTCAGGGCTAAATGGAAGAGAATCATCAATGTTTTTACCAGCTCACACCTCATAAACCAAGGGGTACCCCGCCCACACACACACACTTCTTTCCATTGTACACTCCAGCGTGTCCACAACCATACGTCACCCACACTTAATGGAAAAGCGGCATATGCAGTATTGCACATTGATGACACTCCACTCATGCGTTGGACATCTTACAGTGTATGCTGGTTTATAGTTCATCTGCAATTTTAGAATAAATCATCTCCCTTCAAAGACTCTCATCAGTATGCATTTTAATGCCTTTGACAACAGCTGAACCACAGAGACCTTCTAATACATTGATGATCACATGATTCACTACTGTGACCAAGTTTGCTTTGAATAACCTGGTGATCTTTTACGTAGTTCTGCTTCAAGGGCTAAATCTGTAAGTCAGTGCGGCAGTTAAGCTGTGACAGGGTTAAGCAGGATGAACCCAGGAAGCAGCAAACGGAGCATATAAACCGTAAATGCATTTTGATGTTGGTTTATGGGATATTAAAGTTTAGTTGGTACAGTTTGGTGGTGTATGAGAAAATATGTGAAACGGCACAATGTCTGTGAGACAGAGACGAGTTAGGTTTCATATGCAGAGAGGGTGAGGCTGCAGGAGAGAGAGAGGGATTTGATGGACGTCAGCGCTTCGGCAGACAGGCTTCAATCTGAAAGGCTTGTAGTTTCCATAGAAACGCTACAAGAGGAAATTAAAAAAGGTAGTGAACAGGAAAAGCTTGTTCTTTTCATGGTAACCTTTAAAGATGTAATAGGTTTTAACATTTAATTCGAGGAAACGTAGAAAGAAAAAAATATTTAAAAGACCTACGTACGTAGCATGGGCAAAACTGGAGCTGTGCCTGCTGCGTTGATCCAGAGGGAGTGAAAATGTTTAAATAAGGCTTTTCATTTCGGCAG
>JAVQJG010299763.1:0-18324 GCA_036024015.1 Craterocephalus amniculus | reverse complement strand
TTATTTAAAAGATCTTGGAAAATGAAATTAAAATTAAATATTGTAAAAAGTATTATTGTGAAAAAAATCCTGAAATATTTTCATAAATTGAAAATTATAAATATATATTAAAGAATAATTATGTATATATTTCACAATAACACTCCCTTATTTTACTATTAAAGGCCATAATATATATTTGCCTTTTATTTATCAAAATGGTATTTATTTCAAAGTCTTATTTATATTTATTCAATTTTTAATATTTTGGGCTTCCATATCAGTCAGGGTAGTTTTTTGTTATGCCACCAGCTACATCCTTTGACAGATTTCCATAAGATTGCAGGCAGAAAACAAACCGGTATTTCTTCCCATTGTGAGCTTTTGAAGGTGCCAGAACAGTCCGTGGCCAGTGAATGGACAAACCTCTCAATTATCATCCCAAGCCAGCTCTTTGACAAGTCCTATTCAACAAAATAGGCCCTCTAATTGCCCTGACCAGTTTTACCTGTTCTGCATCCAAAAGCGCTCTATTCTTCCACGCTGTTTCCTTGGCAACTGAAGGTTTCATGACCTATAAAAAGTTGCTACTCCGGTAACTGATACGAGCCTCTGCAGTTGTTTGTTTCTATGGTAGACTGCTGATCTATTAATAGGTCTATCTAGCTGGTAGTAGGAAGTTCACAATTTTATAGTAATGATTTGTTTAATAAGAAAGAATGAAGTTTCTGCTGGTTCTGATAGATTAAAAGTCAACTCAAATAGTTCAGTGAATGTTTTGAGTGAAAGAAAAACACCTGAGGTTTCACCAACTGAGTCACAAAGTCGAGAGAAAGAAAACCTTACTCTGTACCATGTTTTTCCACTGTCTGCTTTTTCCCCTTCAGTGCTGAAGTGGATCCCTGTAACAAACGGACTGTTTATTTTGGAGTCGGAAGCAATGCTCCGGATAACCGGAATTTCTTTGTTGTGGTCTCATTTGTGGTTTTAACAAAGATGTGCAGACCTGCTGGTATTGATGCACGATGTATTTATCATCAGAGGTCTCTAGAAGTTCATCCCGTCTTCCCCTCACGGTGTGCGACTATTAAGAGGTTAATCAGGGAATCCTCCATATTGAAGTAAAAATTTATCTCTGATCCACAAAGTTGAAAAGGTGTATGAACTGTCAAAGGTGTCAGATACAGAGTTCAAGGAGACATCTCCCTGAAGGCAGTTGGCAGCAGTAGAAAGCCGTGCTCCTATGTTTCAGGTTTTCTCCACTTTTTACTTGTACTAACTGTCTTTATAGACTCAGAATACATTATAATCCTTTAAAGGTAGAGTGAGCACATTTCACCTCTTTGTAAGGTTTACATGAACTGACAGTGATATATAATCTCCATTTTTACCTTGTATACATGCTGTTTTTTAGATAATTGTTCCTGATGATATCAGTTCAGGGCCTAGAGGCAATTTTAAATTACTAAATATGTGGCAAAAAAAAATTATGCATCTTGGTTTCCAAATGTAGAGTAGATACAGAAAGACAGTCTTTAAAGTGGATTTAAATAAGCCACCTACAATAAGAAATTGAAAGAGATGGACTTATAATAGGTGAGATATCAATAGGAATTCATTTAGTATGTGGGCTCAATACATTAACTCCACTAAGAAACAACCGTTTCCATCTTTAAAGCTTCTAATGCACATAAATCGGACCTGTCCATACGTTTTAACTTTGTCTTTTTGTGGTTACTCCCCTGCCATTCTTGTTTTGTTGCTGCTCTGTTGAAATCCAGATTTTACTTTAAAGTCTGTCTCACAGACTGTTTACAAGAAAGTAATTGTACTTGCACTTGAGGAGTTTTTAATGGACTTTGTGGCATATTCTAAAAATTATTGTAAAAAATTACCTTAGTTTTCATTGTCTTTTTCTGAGTTTATTTCTCTATCTCAGCCTGCTCAGTCATATTTACTAAAACCATTAAAACACAGTATACTCTGTTGAAAAAACTAACATATATTGTTTTTTCTCAAATCTGTTCAAGGTAAATTAGAGTGAACTTATTTTCTAAGATGCACAAAGGCAGAGTGTTTTGTAAAAACTGCATTGCGAATTCCATTTTCTCATAGAGGAAGTCTGATTTAGCTGGGCCACTGCTGCTCCAAACACATCAAGAGGAAACAAACATGGCATATCATTAAGATCTATTGGTGTCTCTCACAATGGTGTTTTTGTAGAAAATGAACTGCATCAGGAAGTCTGGCTTCTCAGCTCTCAGGGGACAGGCAATACAAGCAGTTTTTATACAGTTTCACTCACTTGTGTGTGTGATACTTTCTCGGTTTAGAGCTTCTTGCGTAGTTCTCAGTCAGATGATGCAGTCTTTTGTTTTTCATGTGTAAAGTAACTCTGACAGCTTCTTCTGCCCACTGGATATCGATAGTACAGCTGTAGTACACCAGAAAAAACAATAAATGAAAGGCTGTCTCCCTTGCTCATGATGACTGCAGAAACAAGTACCAGACACATGCACGGAAGTCACCAAGACCTACATGAGGCTACTTTCAGCTATTAACATCTGCGTCAGCACTCCACTCGCATCGTCTTAAACTGTGATTATCCCTTTACTTATTTTGGAACTTCATCATTTGTAAAGTCCCCTCTACTCTGACATGATATGAGGTCCTTCTAGTTCTGCGAGCTGCTAATAGTTCGCGCCACCTTCAAGGATGCGAAAATTGCACAGTTCAGCATGTTTGCCGCTGTTGTATAAAATAAGTGACTGGTGCTCACATAATCCGAGCATCAGCTTTTTTTAAGTGCACATGCACAGGGAGGCAGGGTCGGCAGATAAGCCCAGCTGTTAAGTCTGTCCTGGAGTTAAAAATGACTGAAAGCTGGTGTCCAATGGCAGTGCTTATTCATCACTGCAAATGCTCATGCTATATTCACTTGCACTTGCTTCTTTGGGGACAAATGTTCATGTAGGTTAAATATATAAATAATTTTCAAGTTTGGTTACTGTATTTACAGTATGTTGCCTACTGTAGATAGCTGGTTGATTATGCCTCTGACTTGAGTATCCTCGCCTGTGTTTAAGTAGGGTTCTTTGGGAAATGCTGCACCATAAATTTAGTGTCGAAATATATTTTGTCAGTAAGACAAACCACTGGCTCGCACAGGACTGCCTCTTTTGTAACTGTGTTCAGTCACTGAGCAGAAAGCTGCAGACCCAGTCTAAGTGTCTTTCATCTGGCCAATTCAAACAGACGTTTGACCCCAGACATTTGCCTAATGTGTTTTTGTTATGTGGACTCCTGGCTTCACAAATGTCACAGTGGCTGGACTGGTGGGGGTTTGGTAAGTGAGTCAGGGAGGGGAGACAGGGAGTCAGCCTGAGGGAGGGAAGGGGGGATTGCAAGGCCACAGTTATGTGTATAACCTCTGCATTTTGCACTCTAACCTATTGGGAGCTGGTGTTATGCTGAATGCAAGTTCTAGTGATGACTGTGGGCCAGAGCCACTGCAGACCCTCTGATCAGGGGCCCGGCTCCCCATGCTCTGCTGACCTGGGCAGCTGTGGTGGAGACGGGGAGTGCCACATTTCTGGCCGCCTGGGTTGCACCAGTAAGAAGGCAGTCCCAGACAGTTGGGGCAACCCTGACAAATGCTGCTATTACAGGGGAGCTGAAAATTTATTACCAAACATATTGGTATTTTAGGGTGCAGCTGATTTTGATTTAGTGGTCTTTTGTGAGGTTCTATCTTTGAACCAGAGTGCCAGATTACTACCAGAACTTGTGCCAGAAAGGATCTGTAGTCACACTATCCACTCAACTGGAATTATGAATCCTACTTAAATATGTCAGTCAGATTTACTCAGTTTGTAAAGCAAAGTTGTTTGGAACTTGTGTTCATACTCAAAGTATGCAACACGTTTGCAGCTATGAAATCAATGCAAATCTGTACAGGAATAAAGCCCTTATTAAAACAACAGAAAAAGCCTTAGGCTTTAAGAAAGCATCTTGGAGAAAAGGAGTGATAATCTCAAATAAAAGTACACTACATGAAGAGGCTTCTTTAATTTGATCTAAAATATAAACAGTAGCCATTTTTATACCACAAACAACACATTAATATAAAGTCCAAGCTGTATGGTTCCAAAAACTGCCTTTTCAGCTTTGATGTACATCAAAGGTGGTAGTGAAAATCAAAGCACATTAGTTTAGATTCAGTTGAACAGTTCAAATGTGGTGCTTTTAAACCCAAAAACTTCCAGGTCAGTCTTTGAACTATATTGTCTTGAGATTGCTTTGACCAACAAAATGTTAATGTTTTTGAATATTTCAGTTGGATGAAAAATGAGAAATATCAGCAAGTGATGTGTTCCTTTTTGTTTTTGTAAAGGTAAAGACACAAACAGAGCAAAGATTTGCAAGAAAAGTCAAGTCATGTCTTTAATGTGAGAAAGTATTTTCAACAAACCTTACATCAAACAAACCCTTTTTAAGTTATTTATGTAGCTGAATTTACCCTTATGGACATCCTTATCTTTCACCAGCAGATATATTCTACTGTATGTATAATACCCGCAATGATACTTCCAGTCTTAGTAAGGTCTCATTCTGAGTAATAGGTCTCTGATGTGTGCTTGTTTAGCTCTTTTAGGGCCACAGGAGAGCAATAAAATATCTGTCTGAGGATTTTCGGGGTCCTCACAACTTTTCCCAGGTGCGCTTCACTGGTCATAAAACATACACGCCTCTCACGGTACATTCATGGGCAAATACGTCCACTAAGAGTTTTTAACTACATACTAGTAAGTATGCACTATGACAACTACATAATATGAAATTACATTTGTAAGATTCTCTAGAATGTGTGTAATAAAGTGTATTTGCTGCACTTAAAAAGGATATTTCATTGGATTCGTAACTTATTCTGTTTGCAGGCAACATGGCTGCAACAATAAGGTCACTCAATTTTTATCAAAGCCTTAGACTTTCACAGAGGTGAACCATTTCCTTTGTTGCTCGTTTTGTGCGGAGGAAAGCGCCAATGTATTTCCATGTTGAGGTATGCTGTGTTGGCTTTTATCACTGCTCCTCAGAGAAGCAGGCGAACCTGATGTTTGTTTATGAGGATTTCAGCCTTCACTCGGAACTTTCATTCACCACTTGAAAGCACTTGACTTGCTACTAATTTATCTTGAGGGACTTCAAAATGATCTGTCTGCACTGTCAAAATCTTTTTTGTGGTAGCAGCATGTCATCATCAAAGATTTCCTTTAGAGTGTAATGAAGGCCTGGTGGATGGGGGATGTTAAACTGCGTGTACTGTAGGCATTTTAAAATTAAGGTAACTTTTTTTTTTTTACTTCTGAAAAGGGCATCTGTTTCTTCTTTTCTGGTTTTGCTTGGATTGGTTTACTGTCATTGTTGGTATACAGGTTGATTATAAGTTTGTATCACTGAGTTCACACAACAGTAGGAGCAAAAAACAGAAGACTATTAAAACTGATCTTGACTTCTTCTTGCTCATCAACATAGCTTGGCTTTAGCTTGGATATGTCACTCTGCGTTACCAAGCTTTTTATTGAGCAGGAAACTGCACATTTAATAACCCAGGAACACACAGTACTTTGCACTTACCCAGCTCTTTTTTTGACAAATTGCCATCCAGAAAACTTTATGTCCCAAAAGAGTGAGGGGCAAAGTCGGGGGTGGGAAGGTCTTATAGTTAAGATATTTTTGTATTTTCCTCTAAGTCAATAGGGGAACACTTCACCCGGTAATGCCTGTAAAATATATATAAAACTGTTATTTTATCCAAAGTTATCCCAAGTTCAGATTTCCTTTCTTGGGGGGAAGGTTTTGAATACGTAATGCTCTGCTGAGACATATGTCAAAAAAAGGAACTTGATCCGCCTTCGAATGTGTGACATTGAATAAACACTGTAGTAGCTCTACCCAAACAAGTTTGCAGCATATGCATATGAAAATATTGCAACTGTGTCACCAGAGTGTTAGCATTTCGTTTCATCCGTACCATTTGATCCCTTGTCACGTTGTTCCTGCTTCTCTCTCGCTGTTTATATATTCTCTGTCAAGATAAGTAAACTCACTTTTACCTAGATGTTCTCCTTTGTGAAAGAAGCAGCCACTAAAAAAAGCCCAGGGATGCCATTTAAATTTATGTTAGCCCCTCAGTGCCTTATCTTAAAAACTCAGTCAGCCGCTTGGAATTAAATCTATTTCCATGTGTGTGAGAAGCTGATGGGATAACCTATTGGCAGTGGCGGACAGTCCAGATCTCTCTTCACTTTAAATTGCAGGCAGGCATCCCTGCAACCCCACATGAAGACCATTGAGCCCCATCAAGATAATCCTTAATAAAGAACGGCTTCACATTTAATCTTAGCTCACTTCTCAAGTTTCTGACTTGATATAGTTTTTGGCAAGTGTCGTTTTAGCGTTGATGTCAGTTGAACTGCATCAGGGCGTCTTTTGTTAAGCTTCCATTTGGCAGCCACAGATGAATTTTCTAACTTACACAAATGATTATTTTATTGTTTTACATAAGGCTGCACATCTGAGCTTTTTGTTGAATTATTTGAAAACTCAAACTTTATTCATTCATTTCATATCATATCCACGTGGTGTATCATGCAGCTGCTTTAATCCAAAGCCCAGCAACTGAATCTGACAATTTCAAACACAAAGTTGAGTTTGCCCTTTTCACAAGACTGTTTACATTTAACAGCCTTTAATTTAATACCGTGGAACATGAAAATAGTAAAGTAACCACCAGTCATCCCCAGTAAAACTGCTAGGTTGATTGGAGCCTTGATTCAAAACATACAGCGCTGCATTCAGGAGTACACAGGGAAAATCTGAGTTTGGTCGCTGAGACATAAACAACTCTGGATAATTACACTATGCAATTTGAAGAGAACTCACTTGCAAAATTACATCTCTATCTAATTTTATACAGCTGCTTATTGACACAGAGAGCCACTGCTTAAGTGAAGTAACATAATTGGCATGTGTCCCCCTCTGCTATTAGAAATAGTTACCTGAGAGTCCCACAGCATCTATTATTAGTCAATTGAGTTATTGAGAATCTGTTCACTGTGCAATATATTTCATGCTCCTATATTGTAATGTGATCTTATGGATTTACCTGTGGGTTTGGGTAAGGGGGCAGCGCTTGGTTTTCCGGCTCGTCCACATTATGCTGCAGTGTGTTGAATTCAGGAGGAGTCCTCGGATCTATTTCTGTCCGCTTCTTGTTGACTGCAGCTTTACAGAGCCAGGTTGACCTCACTGAGATGATCAAATACAACAATTTACTAATTCAGTATTTTTGATTTTTATCACTAAAACAATCACGATAACTCATAGTTAAATTCCATCTTTTAATGAGGTTTTTTTTTATTTATAATGATGGAAAACTGACCAGTATTTTATTTCATTATATATATATTTTTTGCTAGTAGAGCTCACACAGCCCGACAACTAACACAGCCCACTATTCTTCTAGCTGTTGGTGCTCTTTTTCTCTCATCACCTCTTTACCATGGTGAATGTATGATTTTCTCTTCCTTCATAATCATTTGTCAGTATTACGGCTGGCATTTCGTCTGCAGTTTTAATATGTGGAAATAAAACAAGTTTTTAATGGTTCATTGATATCCTGACCTGGCTATACACACAGTTGACGTTCCTAGAAATAATGTCATGACACATTGTAGCAAAATCTGTTCAATCCTCATCAGGAGCGTGAATAAATCAGTTTTAGCTCATCAGTAGCAGAGTGGCCTTGTGCAGCAGCTTTGCACAGTTGAAATAATAACCTGGAGCAGACAGAAGGCAGTCATTACCTTGCACACAGACGCTGTGTGTATGTGTTGACGGAGGACTTCCACTAGAGTGCTGTGGAGACGGGCAGCGCCGAGCCTCTCGGCCGCTGTTAAACCCCTGGCTCCCCATCACCTTAGCTAATGACCTAGCCCCCTGTTTGCCCTCTGAAGTCCTTCTGTGACAGAAAGAAATCCATCTTTGACCCAAAGCTCACAAGAGAAAGCATGAAAAAAAAGTGGTTTGTGGTGGGGAGAAAAAAAAGGGGACATGACAAAAACAAGAGAGAAAAAGGGGGGTTAGGAGAAACGTTTGAGCCCTCGGGGTGTATGAACAGAGCCTGCTATTCCAGTGGAGAGATCTGCCATTTCATTGTCTTAGTCTCCACTGATACAATCTGGAGAGGACTCTCTTGCTTAAAGCTGTGAGTGAATGACATATGGGGGAGCTTGTGTGAGGCACAACTCCCCCGTGCCTCCTCCAGACCCAAAGTCTTCCTGTGAGAGCACCAAGCAACTTTTTCTGCTTTTTCAAACAGCAGCAGCCTCCCTCTCCCTCCCTCATTCACTGCTTTTTCTCCCTCCCTCCCTCCTTCCCTCCCTCCCTGTTGCTCTCACTCTCTCTCTTTTTTTCCCTCTTCCTCAGACACTCACCAGTCACTGCCTGAAGCAGTAATCGGACAACTCTGTTTCTCAATAGGACAGAGTCTCCTGAGATACGGCGCAGGGCTCCATGGCTTCCGACACCTAAAATGAAAAAGAAAAAAGTCGTTTTGTAGATCACACTCCTCGCGCAGTACAGTCGACCAACACCTGAGAGCTGTTTCAGAAAGGGTGCTTTCCCTTCTGCTGGACTGGCCGACCTTTTCTCCTCGAGACTTTTTTTTTTTAAATTCAAGATACAAGAGGGGATAAACACACACAGATGCAAATATAATTGTAGTGAGTATGACTTTAATTTCGGTCTGATGTTTGACACGTTGAACTGTCTTTGCTCTTTGATTTTAGTATTTGATTATATCAGTGTGTGTGCATGTGTGTGTGTGTTCTGTGCAGAATTATTTCTTTTTTCACATGAATTAGTTTCAGTATTTCTTAAAGCATATCACTATAAGTAAAATTAATCATGTCAACAAAGCAGTTGTGGAAAGGAATTTTTTTAGGCCTAAATTTACTAATAATTGTTTGGATGTAAAATGAAAAAAAGACCTGTCACATCTTAATATTCTCTAGAAATCTGAAACTGCAGAGACCTAAAAAAATATTTTTAAACTTTTACTCCAAGTCATTATAATTTGATTGACAATAACTTTCATCACAATTTAAAATGCATCATTTTATTTAAAAAATCATTTTCAGCATTCTGTTTTTAAGTCTAACAAAATGTAAATTGGTTTATATGTAACCAGTCAGAATAAATGTATTTATAGATGTTATGAAAAATTTAGATTTTTAATATATTTATTCCTACAAATTTACAATTAGTACATATTTTTAAAGATTGTAATTACAACAAATTATATTTTAATTGGCATTAAAACCTAAAACAGCCATTGTTAATATTTTCCATTTTCCTTATGAGACATCTGATTGTCTTTCATTCGGACAAGTTTACATTTTTGATGCCAGAAGGAAAACATTCTGGACTCTGCTGGCAGAACAAACAAAACCAACACAGTTAAAGCAGCTGACATCTAATGCCATCTGCTGAGACCAGGAATGCTGCAAGGAGACCCGAGAGCCTCCCAGCGTCCGACCAGGACAACAGGCCTGGACTCCCAGCCGTGCCGCGTCTCCGCTCGCCACTATTTCACGTGTAGCGAAGATGACTCACCCCGCTGTAACCGTCAGCCGCTCTAATTGAAGGATGTTCTGGTTTAATGTTGTGCATATGATCACAGGCTCATGCCCAAGTCAGGGAATTATTGTGTGGCGAGTGTGTGTGTGTGTGTGTGAGTGTGTGTGTGTGAGTGAAGGTTGCTCTTTATTCTTACTTCCTTTTTCACCCTATAATTCTTGTCATTTTCAAGCGCCTGCTCTTTTATTTTGTTGTTTAGAAAGGTGTACGTTGATGAAAGAGAGGAAATGAAGAGGTTAGGATGAGCCAGTGAGCCAGTCTGCTTGCAAAGTGGCCTCCACTCCATGTATACAAACATCCGAGTGTGTGTGCGTGAACGCCTGCTGCCACTATTCACACACACACAATAACCTTATTTATGCAATTATCAGATAATGAGCAGGCTGATTTGGGGATGTTTACACTGTGTATTTGCTTTACATAGGAATAGATCAGGGTCTCTCTAGCTGGCTGCAACGCTTCATGCATGTATAACAGCAGTGTGTCGCGGTGACGGTGGCATTGTTTGCCCAAGGACTGATGCCTTCCGTATGGCTGTGTCTAGCCAAACAGGCCCTTGGCCCGGAGATTGAAAATGGTGAAAGACACAGAGGACTAATTGATCCAGTCTCGCTCAGCTATTAGAGGAGAAAATGGAAAGAGAGCACAAGAGAAGGAAGGAGGTAATAGGGACCCTCTATTAAGTAGCCTGTAGTGGGCAATTAGTGGGCAGGGGTTGTTTACTAAATACTGTGGGGTGTTGTTTTGTTAACACGCCGCTGTTTGGATCTGAAATATGTGGTTGAAAGAGGAGGAAATGAGCTTTTGCATGACTGCTGTTGCAGCTTCTCAGTCACTAATATCCTTTTCTGTGTTTGTGTGTAAATGTGTTCATGTTGCACATGCTCATGCAGAAGACAGCCACTCCAGAAAGTTTATTTAAAGTGATGACTGCATTGCAAATGGACCTGTAGATCATTTCAATTGTAAAATCTATAAACGATTTTTCCTTATTAACCTCTTTTTTTTTCCTTCTTCCTTAATTACGTAATTAATTTTTTCTTCATAATGAAAGATGACTGTCTCGGATTTGAAGGAATTAAAGCAATAAGTCACCAGCATTAAAGGGACACAGTCGTAAAGATCTGACCCTGGCCCTTCCTTCAGCTTTGTCTTGTAAAGTCTTTCTTGTTCTGCAGTGGTTACGGTGGTCGGCAGGTTGTGATAAAATGTCCACCTTAAATCTTGTTTGATGGCCCCTCGAAGGCGTAGTGGACTTCTGGAAATAATTTTGAAGGTTGAAGAGCACAGTATTAACAGATTTAATGTAGCCATTGAGTGAATTGCTGAAGTACAATGTCAGATTGGGCCAAATGAGAAAGACAAATTGTACATCAACATACAAGTCTGGTAACTTTGCTTTGGACAAGAGACGAGTACAAAATTTTACACCAGCATCCATAATTTGCTGCAAAATATCTTGGAAGTTGTGCTAAAATACGTGTATCACTATAAACCATGGACATGCAGTAGGTCTTTATCTTATACATAATTTGGATTATTTAAACAAAGAATTTTATTTTTTAGAAATTAGAAAGTAAATTTAAGTAAATTCCTGTTCATTTTTTAATGAATGTGCTGTAACATTATACGTTAAGAAATGAGGATAAAATGAAGGATTTAATGTTGCATTTACTGGCAGTCGTCATTTCTTTGGCCACGTCCAGAGACACTAGTGAACTGTAGCATTTTGTAAACTGTGCCTAATTCCTCTCACATCTGTGTCCAATTGTTGTCTGCATCTACATTCTTTGCGAGTGGATTTATTTTTCCTGGGCCACCATGTGGATTCAGCTGACCAGCTTAAGTGGGGATTAGTTGTTTTAAAGTTAGATTTTGATTAAAACGTTGTAACACACAACACATGCTTTATGTAGTGTGTAAAATTCAAAATACTAAAGATATGGTATGTATGGAATTAGTGTATTCAAGACTGCATTTCTGCTTCTGTTTGAATTTTTTTTTCCGCCACTCTTGTAAATATTATTTGAAAGTGCAAAAAAAAAGAACCTGTTTAATATTCTGCATTTCTGCAGTTCAGCAGGAAGGTTTAGCTTGCTGAGAAATGCAGGTAGATGTTGCAAGAGTGAGGAATCTGTTTGTGCCAGGTCAGACACCCTGCATGCTGCGATGACGTATGCTAAAAGCATCGGCTTTGTCTATATTTACTTTTGGAAATGCAGGTCTTGAAATAAGTAAAGCAAAACAAAAAAGGCCAGCAAACCACCATGAAGGAAGCGTGTTGTGGCACTTTGTCTTCTTGATGACACTTCCAGCGCTTCATCTCACTGGGCTTTGTTCTTTGTGGCTTCAAAGCCCGGGGAGTTCAGGTTGAAGTGAGACGCACATCAAAGATGCTGAATGCAGTCCTCCTTTAAAAAACACACAAAAAAAATTTTTAAATCTCTGCCCCACTTTCCTCCTTTTCTTCTTCCTCCTTTTTTTACTGTCTGCTTTTCTCTCTCTCTCTCTTCACCTGGCTGGTTTCACCTGCTGGCTGTGGTGGCGACGCCAGCGCAGTAAGGGCTTTATTGGCCTGCGCTGTTGAGCAGAGAAACCAGCCACCACACACCGTACCACATCAATCCACCACAGCACTCTCTCTCCACAACTTTTCCCAGCTCTGTGATCGCTGTTAATGTGCTGTGGCAGGGTTTCTTTTTCGTCTTCACGGCTTTTACCTAAGTGGCTTTTCTTTATGCTTATTTCTATTATTATTATTTATTTTTGTATTTCCATATGCTCTGAGTGTTAGGAAACGCAAGGAGGAGGAGGGCTCTTGGTTTTTAAAGTGAGGGTGAAATATAATGGTTATGTTTGCTTACATGGCCGTGCCATAAGCAGGGAGAAAGGAGGCAAATTGTGAAGCTGGAATGGTATTCGGGAAGGCTTTGCCTTGGTGTGAAGAGCAAAGCCTGTTGAAAAAAAAAAGAGAAAAAAAAAACTTAAGACCATGGAGCTCAGGTTACCCTGGCTCATGTAAACAGTCAGCCATTAAAAAAATCATGCCAGGATTTTTTTTAAAAGACCTTATATGTCTTTTTGCTTTTTTCCTGACCAGATGAATACCTTTGACCTTTTTCTGGACCCTCTATTCCCATGGTGGGCTGGAGTCAAGTCTAATATAGTGTTATAGCCATGCGAGTATACGGCTCCGCTTGATGTTTGCAGAGAGGCAAGCCGAGTGGGGAGTGGACAGCAAAATGTAACTGTCAGCTAAAGGAGAGTAATAGAGGCATTCGTAGCATCATAGGAAACATATGTGGCTCCATATGCTCTCCATGTTCTTGTTTCCAGTCTCCTTCATTGTCTGAGATGCACCACTGATCTGGGGGCCTCTAAAGTGCCCCGTGTGTGTGAGAGAGACGTGTTTGTGTGTGTGCGTGCATTTACACCACTCATATGGGGCCTCTGAAGTGCCCTATGTGTGCGTGTATATATGCAGACATGAATTATGTATCTTAGTGTGCAAAAGAAAAAGACATAAGCATGAACTTTTGTGTTGCCACGATGAAAGACCGGATTTATATAATATGTGTGTGTGTGTGTGTTTTGTACAAATTGCATTCTTCGTGCATTTCTGTTCATTGAGAGTAGGCTGTATATTTGGGGAGTTGCGTGTTTCCGTACTGCGCTGTGGCCCCAGGCTGGGGCAGGCCTGTGGGAAGAAGCCCTGATGGTCATTAGGAGCTGTCAGTACGCCTGGAGGAGGAGGGCTGATAAATTTCAGATAGTGTCAATTGCAGATGAAAGATCTGCTGAAGATGCTAGGGGTGTCACGCTCGACTTGCCTCTGCTCAACAAGTCCCATCTTCCTTCCAGCAGCAGGCTACCTCAAGCTCTCCCACACTCTGCTGCTCCTCAGCCCCTTCTATCCCCCAACCCCTCACCCCTCTGCCTACCTTGACTCCTTCACCCCCTTCCTGCAACCCCCCTCCACTCCCCCTTCACCCCACCCCTTCCTGCTTACCTTGGCTAAGCCGCTTTGCATGTTGATTGGGGGAGGGCTAATCCAGTTTGCAGCTGTCGTAGACCAATGATGAATCACCTTTCCGTCATTTGGCCATGCTCCCCTTGCTCAGGGAGGAGGGAGGACCTGGAGGAGGAAACAACAGTGGAGCAGGGCTGCGGCTCAGAGAGAGACAATGTGAGCCTCTGTTCCCCTGCCAACCCTCTCTTCCCATTCTGCTGCAGAAAAACAATAATGTTTTCTCAGACAAGCCTTTTTGTGTCATGGATGGCTCCGGACTGTGACATCGAGCTGCATTAACAAGGAGTGACATTGTTTCTGCTGAGGGGGGGAGCAGGTGGAGGCAGCATAAAGAAAGGGAGTGTGGTTGTAGAGGACTCAGAGCCATCAGGGTTCAGGTAAGAGCACCGTTGTGGCAGTTCCAGCAGCACCAGAGACACACTGCTCTCTGTGTGGCATCAGATATGCTGCGAGACTCTGCTAAACAACTGGCAACATTTCTCTGCTTGCTACCATTCCTGATTGAAGATAGTGACGTTTTTTTTGTTTGTTTGTTTTATTTTGCCGGCAGTCCGTGACTAAAAAGTTTGGGCAAAGGAGGGCAACACATGACTTAAAAACAGGGTTAGTTTATTCTGGGTCCTCCTCATGTGTTGTATGAAGAGAGGGTGTAATATGTTTTCAGGAGGAGTAAATGAATATACCTTTGGGAAAAAGATAATGAAGCTTCTATTACTGAAGCATGCATAAAAATGGATCGACTCAGCTTTTTGTATTTCTTTTTTTTTTTTTTACTGCTTCATTTTTTTGTATTTGTTATTTCATTTAAGTCTGTGTTATAATGTTTAAAATGTGTATTTACATAACCATTTTGGGCTCAAACCAGGAAAAAAAGGATTAAATTATCAAGCTACGCTGAAGTATCATAACTTTATAATGTCATCTTAAATTCAGTGAATGCATATCATAATTTAATCTCATAATTCAATTCCATTGTGGCATCTGATTTCACTCTTCGACTACTCAAAGTTACTTGAGCATTTATCTTTGTGGCCTCGTGTAAAAGCTCATGTTTATCGACAGCAGAGATACCAAGAATCTTGAAATATAATTGAAAATGGCAGCATAATGTACAAAACATTTTAAGCTAATTTCATTAAGTCGTTGTTGCAATGGGAGCAGTAGCAGAGACAAATGAGGTAAAGAGTTTGTGGCCGTACTTTTCAAATGGCTTGTGCCTTCTTCCCTCCCCATTGTCTATATACGATCAAATCCTTTGTGCACACAAATGAGAAGATAGAATAATGTTTTCAGTTGCGTGGTCTTTTGTATAAACACAGAAACAATTAAAGAGCTTGCCAGAGCAAACACATGCCTCGTGAGCTTCTCATCTGCCCATCACTGAGGCATAGGCTCTTATAATCAGGCAGAGAGCTGCACTTTTAACAGGAACATTAAGCGTTTGCCTCAAACCAGCAAACATCTGTTAACAGTCTTCACCCAAAACGATATACACTTTAGGCCGTTTTTGCTTCATGAAATGGCAAAGTAATTTGACAGTCAACATATTGTGTTCACAACATGTTAAAACCGTGACTGCGAGTGAGATCGGAAACCATAACATCAGAATATGCAGCATTATTTTACAGCACAGACTTCTGTGCTGTTTTGCTTGTGTGTATACATAAATATGTCTGCTTTGCATGCTTTATTATTTTAATTCCTAATTTATATTCTTATTTTATTGCATAAAATATCAAAAATTAAAATCATATTCATGTAGAATTACTCATATAGCATTGAATTATTGTTATTTTTTTACTTTGAAGCATCTTGTACATTTTACAACTATACATAGTGTGTACACGCAGCACTGTAACAGAGGTCTGTTCCTTCCCTGAAACCAGAGTGATATGTGTAATTTGATTTGGTGTGTGTGTCGTGTCAGGTCTATGGAAATGCAGGATCTAGCCAGTCCTCACAGCCGAGTAAGTGGAAGCAGTGAATCTCCTAATGGTCCCAACCTCGACAACTCGCACATCACCAACAATTCCATGACACCCAATGGCACTGAAGGTACGTGATATCTGTAATGTGTCAAATTTGGAAAAAATTAAAAGTGATTTAAACCATGCTATCAGCAAAGGTAGCATAAGTACTGTTGCATTTAAATTTTCCTTGATCTCAATCTTTAGACTCAAGTTGCTTTTTTGAAAATGTATTACATCCTTTAAAAAACTGTGGTGAATATACTTTATATACATTTGCTTGAAATATTAATATTTAGAGAATTACATTTGATTTTTTTATCTAACCTTTTTCATCTTAAATGAATCACTACCTGCAGTAGTTGCTCTAGTGCGTATTAGCTGTTTATTTAAGCAACCATGTAATTATTCAAACCCCACAGCATGGAAATGACTGAGCTTTGCATGTGGTCTCTACTGTACATAGTTATTTACTCAGGTGATTGGCCTGAGCTTTGAATCTGAGCCTTTGTTTAGTGAAGCAGTCATGTTCATGTCACAAAGCAGCAAGTTATTAAAATCACCCCTCGTCATGTAATCTTCAGGTTCACCTTTACTTGGAGCATAAGGTTTATTTTCTGCTCAGTGTTCAGGACACAGAGCCTGCAGCCATGATGCAGACTGTCACATCTCCCTTTGCCGTTCTGTCTTTCCCATAGGTGATAACATCACAATGCTTACCACTGCAGACTGGTTGTTAGGTTCTAACTCACAGTCCACTGCAGGTTTGTCTACTTCTAGTGACACGATGAAAGGACAATACTTGGTGTTTCCCCAACTCAAATGAAAGCAATCCTTGTAGTTGACTTTTTTTTAAGCAGCTATTTCACTCTTAAAGTAATTTGTGTTCTTTAAATATTCCAGTTTAACAGCTGCCACATCACTAAAACTGCCTCAACTATTGTGCCTTTCATTAAGAAGCTCTTTGATATTTACTCTATTTTTTGTGCTATTCTGTTTCAAGCATGGTTTGACACCAACTGGCCTTGGACTCACTGTTATTGACTGGTCAGATTGTGAACTTGCATACTGAGCGTTTTGTTTTCATTTGGATCCTCCATGCTGTTTTCCCGAATACAGTGGCTATTGTGTGCTCTGTGACCTGAGCGTGTGCTAGTTTATGCATGCACTTCACCACTATATTTTTACCCCTGTGTTGTTCGAAAGTATTCCCCCTCATGTGTTTTTGCATTGAGCAAGCATAGCGGAAACATGTTTAACATGACAGCAAATGGCTTCTTCAACCATGAGGGATTCCACTGAGCATGACTCCCTTGCCCACATTGTCAATTTGTTTTTCCAAAAAAGAAAAGAAGGAGGGAAAAAAAAGTTCCTCCTGCCCGCCTGAAGTGCAATGGATTGATTTCAAAGATTCCTGAGCTGTCACATAGCTGTGAAATTGTCTTTGCAAATCTATTGCCGGTGTGTAGCGGAGTCAGACGATGTTTGCTACAGTCCTTGAAAGATTTTATACACCATATATTTCCTTGACAATTCTTTTGTACTTGCACGTCTTAGCCGAGCTCTTTTGATCAGCAACTTTAGAACACATCTACAGACATGAGTCCTTTTTTTGTTGTTGTTAATTTAGTAATCAAAAGCCAATAATTTATCTTTTATTCTAAATAATAATCAGGCACTTCAGTCATTTTTTTTTATTATCGCAGAAATCCATAAAATACAGCTCAGAAATAAATTGGCTTGCTTTATCTTAATATCTTTGTAACATTTAAAGAGAGATAAAATAAATCAGAGAAAAGTTTCTGGCATTACATTTTTATTAAAAAAGGAATAGGATGTTGTAAATAACATGTATAGTGAGACTAAACTATTACAAAACTAGTGAAATGTTTACATTTATGTTATATATGTAATAATACAGACTACTCAGGACACTCATTTTTTAAAAATATATTTTGGGGAACTTGAAAGTTTAGATGGAGCTAACATGTAGAGAGTCTGCTTCTTGTTTTTTTATTTGTTTTTCTTGATATTAATTTTCTTTTTCTTTTTTTATACCTTTTGTTTGCAGTTAAAACTGAGCCAATGAGCAGCAGCGAAATAACCTCCTCAGTAGCAGACACCTCTCTAGACAGCTTCTCAGGATCAGGTGAGAGGAAAAGGCCAGTTTGTGTGTCCACTGCTTCACACACACACTCCTAAACACAAACACACTGGGCCGCAGAACTGAAAGATGATGAGACGAGCCTAAAGATGGGGGACTGATAAGCCGGACCTCAGCACCTAAAACAGTCTGTAAAAAAACAACAGACTACCTTAACTCTGTCAGCACATTTTTATTGGCTGTGCTTGCTTACACGTGTGTGTGTGTGTATGTGTGTGTGTGTGTGTGTTTGTGTGTGTGTGTGTGTGTGTGTGTGTGTGTGTGTGTGCGTGTGTGTGTGTGTGTGTGTGTGTGTGTGTGTGTGTGTGTGTGTGCTCGTTGTGTTGGTTCCCATGTCAGTGAGGGCTAAATTATAACCTGCAATGTACTGAACCTGTCTGTCCACTGGAGTGACACGGCGTCTCAGTGGCCCTCACTCTCCACGGACTGTTACCCTAACGCCTTGTCAGAGCCGGGGTTTTCACACCTTCCTTTCAGGAACA